>WEKX01028141.1:727066-814601 GCA_013390025.1 Pitta sordida
TTGCTCAAGAGATCTTGAATAGCTTCTATGGAACTATCAGAATTTATTGTTTTAATAGGGATGAAATGAAGTTTGGAACATACACACACAGCAGAAATGTTTTTCAGACAAAAATAATGAAGAGGAAAAAGACCAAAAAAAAAAAAAGGTCAGTAGAAGTGTAAGAAGGCAAAGAAATGCAAGAGGAAGACAAGAAGGCAGACTTCCCACACAAATAAGATGCTCAGACACGGAAAAGCCACAGTCCAGGCAGCAGATGCAATGAAGGGGAGATGTAGACTTTCCAGGAAATCGGGAGAGAAAGTGTATCTCAGCTCAAGGAAAAGCACTGCTCCCACAGACTGCAGCATTACAACATGCCAACGCTGAAGGAAATAAAGTAAAAGAAAGGAAACATTGATCTGGGTGAGCAGGAGCTGCAGAGCTGACAGCTACCCCGGGTAAACGCCGTAAATTCTTGCACAACAGCATCCCGGAGTTAAATAGCACAGGCTCTTTACAGTCTTCCCTTGAGTGCCCATGAGACACGGAACCAGCTCACACACTGGTCCCAACTGCAGACAAACAGTGTGAGAGGAGAATCGAGAACAGCCAGAAAAAAGTAACATGGCCAACATCCCACTCATGCCGGAGCATAACTGTCAGATCCCACCTCTGAGTGCCATCAGGTCTAGCCTGCCCATGTCAGTGGTTCACACTCTTCAGAAACATCCTCTGGCTGATAAAGAACAATTATAATGACAACACTTCCATGGTGCTTCAGATTGCAATGCCAGAGACATTAACCAATCCATCTTCAAAGGTAAACCCTGAAGAACAAATTAGGAAGTGGATAAAGAGCCTCAATGAACAGCGAATTGTGGCTGCACAAAATGATGTGCAGCAAATAGGAAGTTCTACAGGTGTGCACAAACCCCCATAATATACACACACACATTACCGTTTTCAGGAGTCATAGTCAGTACTACTAGATGACTTTAAGGCACTACTTTAGATTTTTGCTATCTCAGTACTTCAATTCTCACTTGAGAAGAAAATACTGTACTTGGAATGATGCCCTGGGACCAGGAGCCAACTATTTCGATACAGGTGAATCAGACTAGTTGAAACAGTCCTCACTCAATGCAGCCTTTCAGTGGCAAAACAAGCTTTGCTCTACTTAGAGAAGTCAGAAATCAAAACTCCCAAGAGCGGCTGGCTTGCACTGTGTAAAGCTTCACTGCTCAGCCACATGGGGGTAATTCTGGCTCTGAAGACAGGGAGTAACCACAACTGTAACACCACTCCAGGCACAGCGTTTGCAACTAGAGCAGAGGCTCAGCCTCTGAACCAAATCTAGAGCAATTCTAAAAAGTCAGGTGCCTTGCTTATTTTTCCTTAAGTACTGGAATGAGTACCAGATAAAAGCTAGCAAACATGGTTTGCCCTGTATCACATAAATACATCATGAAATCCAACCTCACAATAAGTCTGCTGATGCTGAAAAGGGCATTAGTTTAACTAAACTAACACCTGACACAACACACTGTAATCATTTTAATCTATGTCTGATTGAGATTTAAAGACAAGAGAGTTCTCAAACTTTTTTATGCAATCTATGATACCATCCTAATTATGGGTATCTAACTCAATGTGTTAAGAATTTCTGTGCTTGATCCTCTTCTGATGTTAGTGTGTTGCCACCAATGAGGAGGATGGACACGTCTGGACATGGAGGATGGACTGGTGGACATGTCCCTGCTGGAATCACTGCAAATGTGTTTCACAGAGTCCAGCTTGTCCTTCCAAGAGAGGCAATGGTGGTTTGTGTGTATAAATACATGTATGTATATATAAAATATAGGATGTAGGGAGGTGGTGGGTGCCAATCAGAAGCTCAGACTGTATCAGCTGGTGACTCTCCTGGACTACAATTCTCCACATATACGAGTCAGGATAACTGGTGTTACTGGATAAAGTTTGGAGAGCTCTGCACCTGGAGGCCCTCACTCCTGAGGGAATGGGGGAGATATAATTGTGGAGGGGAGACATCTTTGGCCAGATGTACCTGATCTGCCTTAAACTCACCAAGAATAACTTCTGTCACTAGTCTTCCCCGTAATACTTCAAGAGTTTAAAATACACTGAGGAAGGTTTCAAACACTTTTCTCCCTCAAATATGTCTATGGTTATTCACTGTGGATTCCAGAGGGATGACCTGGATTTCCTTGCACACTCAAACCAAATTATATCAGTCCCAATTAGGTCATCTGCTAGCTGCACCTGCAGCTCAGGACTGCAAAATTCCTTCCCCTGTGTAGCTCCCTAGAGTTAAGACAGGACAGGGTAGCCTCCTGCTTCAGAATAACTACTGTAAAACCATATAATGCAGCTTAAAAATAATTGCAATGCCAAAAGCAAGCCGGTCAATATCTTCAAGATTCTAATAGTTTCAAGCACTATTACCTTAACGGTCTCACATCACAGTACTGATTAAAGAAACATTTTGTCTTTTTATCTGTATTCAATTGAGAGTGTAATCACTGGAGTGTAGAGAGCTAAAATATTTATTAGGAAGTATACAGCTCAGGTCAGGCAGCGAAAGTCAATGTTGAAGTGGGGAGCTGCAGCCCAGCTTTCAGTCCAAATCAGAGCGCCCATCCCATCGACTCCTTGGGATCATCTGCTGCACACAGGACAAGCTCAGGAGTGAGTTGTGCTGCCGCTCTGCTCCCTGAAAAATGCCCACAGGAAGATCCCCCTCAGGAGCTTAAATGGGCGAATCACTCATGGAAGAGATATTTCTGTTCTGCTAAGTCAACAAGACCTAAAGATGGAGATGGAATAAAAATCGGCCTCAAATATGGAAAATGTGTGGTCATTTTTTTTCAAAAGTAAATTAACAGATCTGCTTGTACTGACAGTAACACTGCTCTTCATATGGAATTAAGGGGGGAAAAAATAAAAGGGCTATGTTGCCATTCTTGTCCTGATAAATTTGTTTTCTCTTTTTGCCTAATTGCTTAACAATAAATCCACACACACTCTATTATCCATAGCCTACTGCAATATTCCTCAGGGCACATGATCAGCTACCAGAAAACTTGAAAGATGGCCAACATAATCTTAAATATCCCAATGTATTACCAAATCAGTATTTCAAATTTAGTGGACATACTCAGATATGTTTTCCTCTCCGCAAGAGGCATCATGTAAGTGGCAAACAAGATACAGAAGATCGATTATTTAGCATAATTGCACAATCTAATTGTATGGATTTTAAATGGAACAGGAGGAGAAAGATTAAAATCATACAGCACAGCAGTATACTTTCACAGAGTGCATGAAATAGATTTTCCCCAATTAGCAGAACAATGGAAATATTTACTGTCAATCCAGTGAAGATATTCTGAAACAAGAGTCAAGCAACATCCAGATCTGCACAGGCCAGGAGCAAATTATTTCATCATTAATGGGAAAAAATGAAAACCCCAAAACATTGAAAACTTACACATTCTGCTCAAAAAGCCACGCTCCTGTGGTGCTGCTTCAATTTAGACCCACATTTGGGGACCTTATGAACAGACTGTGCTGACTTCCCAGAAGGAAGTACAGCATCCATGGGAGTGGGTGAGTTTTAGAGCCGCACGTGCCCACGCAGCGCATCTAACCATTGCTTGCCAAAACCCAAACCAGTACAGTGCATTCCTCAGATTAACTAGGGGAGTGGAGGGAGCTCTCTTGTCTCAAAAATTAAGTGAAAATGCTAACCTTGTCATATTCCCTGGGCAAACAAAGGCAGCAGCAGCACGGCTCCTCTCAGCCGTACCACGGGTTAACTGGCATTTCTAATACTTTTCACCTAGCCTGGCTTGACAGATGCCTAACCTTCGCCGGGAGTGGAGACAGCCTGATGGGCCCTGGCCATACAGGGGGAAAATTTTTGATGCTTCCCACTTATGACATGATTGATTTTCTTTCAGCGGCCCTTCACTTTTGGACGTGGCGAGGGCTGCCTGCCCGAGCCCCCGTGCGCCCTGACCTCGACATATGGCCGCTGTGAGGCTGAAAACTGATGACGGCAGAAACCTAAAAAATCAATAGGCCCTGTCAGTCAGTGGGGAGGCGAACGTCTTTTAAAAACCCAATCACGACATGTACTTGCTGCATGGTGCGGGTCTGCTGCACACTTGAGAACACACTGAATTTCCCGGGGTTTTTATTTATTTAATTTAAAACAAAAACAAAAACTTCTGTGTTAACACACCATTTACCTATTTATTCCTTAACCTTTTATGCAGGAAGAAACCAAATGAGTCGTCTTGTTAGGATGGAATCCCAACAATATTAACAAGAAAAAAAATCCCTGGAAACTCTCTGGAAATAGTATGAAATAAATAAAGAGCACCTTTCCATTGCCAATATAAACACTGACATCATTATTTTTGACATTATCTGGAAAGAATTTAGATATAAGGAGTTCTAGAGTCTAAAAACATATGAGTATGAAACTGTTTTAATTTTCTTTGCAGGGGGTGAGGTATTGTTTGGGTTTGTTTTGGTTTTTTAACTTTGTTTCTAAAATACGCAAGAAAAAAACTGAATTCGTGATTGGTTCTACACTTCACAGTTCTTGTCATCTGCTGTGCACAGTGAAGAAAGGAAATTATTAGGCCCACTGAAATCAGCTGGAGATGCTGGTGCTCTGTAAACTGCACTGAGTTGTTTGTACCCTGCAGGATTGGGCCAACAACATCCAGCTGATGCCTTTGCTCTTGCCAGCTCAGGAAACAATGGCATTTTACAAGTGACATAAACAATATATGTAACAAAGCGATTCCATTTCTTCATTTTTGCCCCAAAACTGTCTTCCAGAACCCTGATAAAAAACAAACAAAAAAACCCCAATCACGATTAGAAAAATGAATGTTAATGATAGATGGAACTTGTTATACTTCATCACCTCCATCAAGAGTGCAAATCACAAACCAGGAATGCCTTCAAGTGATTTACCTAACCTGGCTAAAATTTTAGAGGGAAAGGCTTTATTTGAAAACCATGTCTTCAAACACTAAAAGAAAAAAAAAATCTGAAAGGAGGTGTTGTTTGAGAAATTGGTGCCTTACCAGGATGCATTTGTGAAATCAGTCAAAAGTAAGGAAGACTTTAAAAAAATAATCATCACACAAATAAACAAAATCTAATGCTGAATTCCCAAATTAAGACCAATTAAAGCTTTCTTTATGACTACAAACCTGACAAGCTTACAATTTCACCCTGTTGCAGCGGGGGGGTGGGGTGTGTTTTAATGTAATATTAATGAGCCAGGATGGAGGGTCATAAAAAGTGATAGGTTTTTGCGATGGTAAATTATAAATCGGTATTGATTTTTCCCGGCACTAATGCAGCCAGCTTATTGTAAGACACCACAGGCAAAGTGCACTTTATCAGATTAGACTGGAGCCTGGTATCAAATATACATGAGAAAAAGGATGCATTTGTGACTTAGACTAGACTTTTTTTTTTAATGATACATGAAATTTTTAAGGAAAAAAAGTCTCAGAATATTAAGAAATTAAATACCATTTTAAAAGATCCCAGATGGTAGCAAATAGATATTAACGTCACATTAGTGTAATTTGTTTTTACACTGATGGAATATAGGCGAATACAGGAATAAGTACGTCAACTAAATCCTGCTCAGATTTAACCATGTGCTTAATCAGTCCAATTTATGATCATCTCAACCGTTCATGAGAAAAGTTTCTCATTTGCGTAACATACCTGAAGAATCAGGCCCTACATCTGCTTATGCCTACATGTGATATCAAGTCACACGTGCAGACATCTATTCAGTGCGTATAGCTTCTGAGCAAGGTACTTTTCACATCCTACACTGCTTTAAAGAAGTTGGTTGTTTTTCCCTCATACCCTGTACTACCCCGCCATGCCAGCCAAAGACTATGAAAGAGCTTTTCCTTGTAGTACTTTTATTGCCTAAATACTGTGAAGCTTTTCTTTCCCTTTCATCTCAAAACGCGTTGGGAGTTGGCCACGCAGTAAAACTGGGCGTTATTTTTAAAATCAGCTCTGCTTTTTCATCTCCTGACCTTCCCACAGTCAGGATTTCCTCATTAAAACATTTCAGTGACGTGGATAATTGACCAAAAAAAAAAAATTAGAGGGAGAAAGAGAAAACAACAACAACAATAAAAAGCACCATTACTTTGTGCAAAGTTGCTCTTGGTGGGCAGCAAACCAGCATCCCTGTTGCTGCACCCAAGAGGGGAAGGAAAAGTTTTGTACAAAGGGTCATGCCCATGTCCCCACGCAAGGTCCAGGGACTCTGCCATCCCTCGGTGGCCTTTGCCACCCCTTCCTCATGGCTGTCCTCCTGCCAGCAGCCCTCCTCTCACCTCAACTATCCTGCCAGTCTCCCCCAGCAAAGCTGTCCCCCATCACCCAAGCAGCCTGTGTGTAAAACTCACTATTTTTCCCCAAACCCATATGTTTATTGACAGGTTGTGAACAAACAGCCCCTGCACAGGCTGCCTGAGAAAGCACTGAAGTGAAGTGTGAACACAGATAAGTAACATTGGAAAGGAGGATGGAGAGGAAGAGGCTGGGCTGCTTTTGGGGGGGTATTTTCCACAGGGAAGAAGGTGTGGGACTGGGGAGATGGGGATATCTAGTGCTAGCTAAACCCCTCAGGAAGTTTAAACAAAGGAGCATTGAAGGCAATCTTTAATGTTTAATGCAAATTGGCAGGGGGCTGAGGAGCCCCTTCAATGGGCACTGAGGTCTCAACCATGGATGCTCCCACTTCCTGTGCCACCCACTACGAGATTGTTCCACTGGAGCACCAGTTTGCAGCTTTTTTTGTATTTTAGTCTCAGAAGTTAATGCTTGGCATTGTGCTTTCAAGGTGTTTCTGAAACTATTCTCCTTCCTGTATTCAATTTGATTATTCTTATAAGTAGACTAAGAAAGAGGTGAGAAAATGGGGGAGAAGAGGAAGGTGATGCTGCTTTTTATTTCTAAAAAAATGCATAAAAATACTCCCAAACAAGTCCAACACACCAAGACCTCATCACTGTCAGCCCAGCCAGCCCCTCTCTCTGCTCAGTCACACTGGTGGCCACAGACTGTGGCTTAAAAGAGCTGAATCCACGGACCACAACCCCTCAAAACCACAGATCAAGCCCACAGCAAGTAACAGTCTTAGGAAAGTACTTACGACTAAAACAACAAAGAAACTCCAACAGAACTAGTCTCATTAGCAGATTGCCAGCAACCCTGCTTGTCTTGCAATGTTGCATTATATCACAGGATAAAAATTTGAGGCCTGATCTTAACAACCATTTCTCAGACTAAATTCCTATAAACTTCAATGGAAATTCTGTCCGTCTCAGGACCGACCGGGCTTTCGTCTTACAATTCTTCATACCCTGAAAGTAATAAGAGGAAACTTTTCTTTTTTGACAAGACCTCATCAGGTAAAACCTAATAAAGCGAAAAAGGAAATTAGAAAAATGAAAGGTTATTCCCAGAGCCGTCTGATCCTGCCTCAGCCAAAGCCAACTCTGGAGACGCCTTTATCCTGAACGAGCCAGATTCCCACTGGCACATGCCCCCAACCACTGACCCTGTAAACCAGCACCACACCACGGGCACGAGCCAAGGATGTGGCAAACCAAGGGCCACATCACGTGTCCCACTCAACAGGACCAGGAAACACAGCCTCAGATCTGGTCCAAGGAAAGAGAAGACCCCTCTGCTGGTTCAGTGCAAACTCACTGTGCTCCCAAGCAAAGCAGCACTTTGAAAGTGATTGGTACAAATTTTGTTAAAGTGAAACAAGCCATTTTTAAATGTATGCTAATTCCACTTTATTAGTGATGCCAAAGTTCTCATTTGCATTTTTCATATAAATTACACAGAATTTTTGCTGCTTTAGGGATAAAACTAATAAACAAATACATAAATTAGTATATTTTAATTAAATGTTATCCCATGAAGTAATATTGTATCCCTTTGTCTGAAGCAAACAAAAGAAGAAAATCTATAAAGCACCTCTATCTTGAAAATTTATGTTGTATTAAAGTATTAGAACTCATTAAAAACTAATTTACAAATCACTTTACTTAATCAGAAAAATTTTGGATTCCATATTCTAATATGTGTTATTTGTTTTGGTACAGGAGATTATCACTGCAGCATGCATTACTATTAAAATATACATGTGTTAGAGGCATCATAATGACCCCAGATCCCACTAGAAAATAAAGTCAAGTACTACCTGCAAATTTATCACTATTTCCATATTAAAGACTGCATTATTTCTGTTCTGCAACCTCACAGCCTGCACACAGCATACACAGAAGCACAGTGGCACATGTACTACTTTGCTTTTAGGTCCATATATCCCATCTGAGCATGTAAAATATATGTACTTATTTTGTGATGAGGTATGGCATGCCATTGGTATATTAAAATGTTGCTCAGAGTATAATAAATGAGGCAGGTTAAGCAATAAGGTGTGGCTGGAGCTGCAGGGGAAAAGTCCAACAGGCAGAAAACAATCAGATCTTAATTTAATGTTCTAAAGTAGTCTGTAGAAATAGCTTGAGTATTAAAAAAAATCAAATGTGCATTAGAACATATTCACCTCATTAGAAGGTTTTCAGTAACCCTGTTTTCCCTCAGATGGGCCAAATAGACCTCAGGTTTGCATTTTCATTACTCTCCATCCTCCACTGTAATTTTTTCTCAATGTAAAATTATTGCTTTTCAAGGCAGGAATTTAAATGAAACAAGCACTCTATTTGGCATTTTCACTGAAAAAGCTTTGTCTCCTACTTGGTTATGTTTCCTGGAAATTGAAAGATTAAAAAAAAAAAAAAAAGAACCAAAAGGAAACATGAGGAGGTTTTGTGTATATAAATGCACTTTCTGAAAAGGTGCAATAATTTCTTGGCCTTTCTGAAAGTGTAATTGACTGCATATCCCTATTTAAACTACCTTACACTATAAACTCATCCACTCTGAGGCCATCCCGTCAGGTTCCTCTTTTCAGTATCAGTGAGTGATTCCAATTGTGTGGGGATGGGGAGTAATGGGATGTAGGGAAGGTAATTAAGCAGTGAACTTGGAGACTACCCACCCTCAGCACTCTTTGAAGGCACATCTAATAACCATATGGATCCAACATGGATCAGCACATGCCATTCATGGATCACAGCACATGGATGAAAGACCAAGGCTCCCATCAAGGTGAACTTTTTTGGATGATCCAAAGAACTTGTATACAGAGAAGTATTTAATCCATGGGGATACTTCTCTGATCATGCAAATATGGGGGGGTTCTCCATTAAACTTAGGGGGTTATCTACTTCAAAAGAATTCCCTGCAGCTTAAACTCCCTGAACCCTCTTGTTCTGCAGTATGCCGAAGAGTCTCAGCAGGGAATATGGCTTTCTGGAGGTACAACTAACAAATGGAAACCACCAGTGTCCAGTTCCCTGCAAAATAGTAACCAAAACAAGAGAGACGAAAAAGGTTTCTCATGAACTTGCCCATAAAATTTACAGATGTTTTCAAAGTGCTCTTTTTACCTGGCAAGGCTCATAAGACAACGTAAGATTAGCAGTGACATCAGAGAGGCCCAATATCCACTCTCACTTTACAATCAGCCTTATCACCCCCTTGTGCCTCCCCAAGTCTTCTCCATAAATATTTAAACAAGAGGCAAAATGATAAATTAGGGATATCATATTCAACCCTGCCTAAGTGACTTGCTTCAATCCAAGATGCATGAAGGTATTTAGATCCCCATATTTCAGTTTAGACACATAAACTTTCCTTTCAAAGCAATGGAAAAGCAGGTTCCTACAGAGCAGCCAACATCCTCATATTTTGTGACTTTGGCATTAGGTTACTCACAGATAGGGTGTTCAGCATCCTATCCATCATCTCTGGAGTTGGGAACAGATGGACTAACAACTTCAGCTCAGCAGAGGAGGTGTAGCTGCCTGGTAAACCACTGCTGGAAGATGCACAGAGAAGCTCAGCCCCAAACATCTGATGCTACTAAAAGCCTGCCCCTGTGGTACTGACTCCTGAATCTCCTCTCCCCAAATGCAGTGCAGCTGGATCAGCAGTCACACAGCTGTCTGGCATCAAAATCACCCCCTACAGCTCTTCAGGGTGGAAATTCTGGATCACAGTTCAACACTATTCCACACATTTTTATGTGGAGGAACTCCAAAGGGAGGCACTGGTTCTCACAGCAGCTACTCCAAAGTGGTCAGACCCCCCAAAGCCCTCTGAAACGTATAATAAAAGTGAGGATTACTGGATTCTTGAGTTATCCCCTGCTTTGTGCACAGATTTCACCCTGACAATTCCCCTTCCTTCTGTCTGTGTCCATATGGAAGGCCTCTGGCACCATCATCACAGATAAGGCAAGAAGAAGGAAAAGAGTCTCATGAGCATCTAACCATCGATGGTAAGAGCACTAATCAGGACACCTGCATGGGAGTTTCAGCAAAAACTGTCCTTCCTTCTTCCTACCCTCCATTGGCTTCAATGGAGTGATTTGTGCACTGGGTGCCTACTGGACCACTGTCTTCAGTTGTCTGTCATCAGCCCTGGTCACCAAATCTTGGTGACAAGGGTTTACACTGAACTTAGACCCTTCATCCCAGAATCATTATGTTAAGCAGCACTTTATTAAGGAAAAAAGAAAAAAAAAGTAGCTTTAGGCTTTCTGGACTACCCATCAAAACTACAAGCTGCCTCAGCAGAGTCCAACGTCCTTACATGCTTCTGACTTGAAAACCAAGAGACCAGACTCACACTAAAATGTAAACAGGCAACTACTTCAGCAAAGGGAGCATTTCTCTTGCCATCAGTACCGTGCTGATTTTGTAATCCGTCTGGAGGGTTTATTTTTATCTACTGTACCAAGGTTTTACAAAGACACAATTGTTCTTTTGAAACCTTCCTAATAGGGCTGATCAGTAATACCAGCGCTATATACAGAGCAGAGGAGCACAGCATAATGAAACTGTGCTATGAGAAACTATGAATGAGATATTCTTTCTATAAAAAGCATTTTTAATAAAACATGCAGTGGCTCCAGAAACTGCTCATCACATTCTGAATTCTGAAGAAGGGACTGGTACTGCATCCAGTGAGTGCTCAAAGCCTCCCCATCTCCTCTGGGCCTGCCCGTGCTGTTCTTCCCCTTTGAGAGAGACCATCTGGCAAAGTGAGGATGGGGATTTTTCCAAGCTACTTTCATGTTGACCACACATTTTATAACACTCAAAGCCAGTTTCAAGGAACAAAGTGAACAGATATACTCCTTCAACGTCTCTTAGGTTGATGTGATATAATGCAGATACATTTAGGTATTCCATGCAGATTGCTATGATTTAAAAATTCGATATCACTAGAAGAAATTCAACTGTGGATCTCAAAAATGTGCATGCATCTCCTGCAAACGGTTATTTTACAAACATACTACCTAAAAGCTTATTTTAAAAAGTAGTTATTGATAAATATACAAAAGTGACTGCCAAAAAATGAACACAAGTTTTTATGGTGTGTAATCATTTGAGGAAAGTCCACAGATTCTCTTTCTGAGAAGTTTGTTGTTGAAAAGCTATTTAAAGATTCCTGTTATTCCTTAAAATAAACAGAGAAATGTCAATTCTGCAAGACAAGGTTCTCTGCTGTTAGCAAATTCATGGACTGCTTGGTCAAAAGGTATCTGAGAAGTCCTCTTGTCCAACCTGTAGGCTTTTTGGAGTGAGAATGACCTAAATAAATCACACTTTCAAATTATCTCCAGGGGGAAAGAAATAAATTAAAGGAGCCCATCGACATTCTGACCAAGCTCCAAAGGTATTTGCAAGTGACAGGGTGCTCTTCCTCCTGAGCATAAAGATTTGCACTTGGTTCTCTACAAGTAATTTTAGTCCCTGAAATTTATAAATGTCTTACGGCTTGATCCCAGTCTTTCAAAATATTTAAGGAAGTTGTGTATTTATGGCTCATCTCCTATTCCTGTACCATTTAAACAACTTAGACCATGTATTTTTTTCTTGTTACCATTGTCTAGAGTTACCTGAACAGAATAGCCTTTGCTGCTAGTTCAACAGGACTTTTAAATGCATTAAAAGTGGGGGTTTAAAAGTTTAAAAAGTATGAAGCCACTTTGCAGTCATACTGCACAATTCAAATCCTTTGCTAGATTTGGTGTATATTTCTAGGTTCTTGTCTGATCCTCCCCGCTGAGCCATGCAAGCACTTCACAGTGATTAGTGGATTTTAACCTCACAACAATGTGGTGGAGGCACAAGACAGTTTAAATGACTTGCCCACGTCTATGCCAGGAGCCTGTGGCAGAGCAGAGTCACAGCAGGACAGTTACATTCTCTGTGCTGTGACCCAGCCAGAAAAATAATGTTTCTTGTCACAGAATTAAGATTTTTCTTTCAATTTATACTGGGAGGGGGTCAAGAAAGAAATGTTATTATTTAACACAATTGTAAAAGGGCATGCTCAGTGACCCCAAAAGTTGAGGTTTTTTTCTAAAGTCAGTAGATTTTAAATCTGTATTTATATATAGAAGAAGTCATCACAGATATAAACCATTTTAAAAACACCCTGTATTTGCCAGTGCTGTCTTTCAAGAGGGGGAAGAGAAGAAACAGACAGAATTGTTTTGTTGTCAAGAAAAAATACATCTAGCATAAAATGTTAAGGTTGCCAAGAGATGACAGTATTTGGCAGCATCCTAAAATGTTTGTCATTTTAAAAGTATTTATGCTAAGGCAGAAAATAAACTATCCAACATTTTAGTCACTTTAAGTGATTAAAACAAGTCATTAGAATTTTAGTTTAAAATCCTCTTAGATAAAATTTTCCCTTACCTAACTAGTCAGTTTTTCATTTTCAGAGGAAAAAAAAACTGTGTGCAGGTTTTTTGCTCTTCAAGCTTGTGCCTTAGCTCTAAGTGCTCTTGCGTGATTTAGGTAAAACAAAATGTGGGAGACTTTGAATATCGTTTTCATTTTCATTGGAAACATTTTCAATTACTACACTGCTGAATAGAAACAACTGGGAAAAAAAGTTAGGAACATTTTAAATGCCCGCCAAAAGTGCAAGAACTTCTCCTTACAAAAAGAAGTAGGTGCATTTAATTTTCTAAAGTTATATTTTAGCATTGAGTTCGGCAAATTTTCCCAATAGTGACTTGCCTTACCTCCATTTATTGTTCCATGTTCAAGAGGGTATTTACAAATGCACATTTCTCATGAAGTTGGAAGTAAATTTGGATCTATTTTTTCATCTTGTAAAGACATTGATGTGTTTTTTCTGACATGCCTCATGAACTCAGTCAATCACAAGTCTTTCTTAATGGAAACCACATGTCTGCCCAGAACTGTGTAATTACAATGCTAGGATTCTTGGCACTGCCAGGAAAAGGGGCATTGTCAAACCAATTAGAGTTTATTTATTTACATACCATTTCTGGATGAGAATGTTCTTTCTTTTATGCTGATGCTGAGAAAATATATATTTCATAGAGTAGCTGTAATTTTTGCTGGATACTATTACATTTTGTAACAATTACATCTCTAGTTTTCAGTTACTTTCCACATAAGGAAACTTTCCTTTAAACGAAACAGCTGGGAATAGCATCATGAATTTTATCAGCCCAGTTTTCATTTATTTCAGATGATGAAGGAGATGTGAGGGCAACTCTTTCCCTAAGCTCCACAGAGTCCGTATTTCCACCCATTTCCACCTCACTATGAGCTTTTTGTTGTACAAGGCACCTTGTTTGTACATCCATCCTCCTGCAATATTACCTCTTCCACGTCCTTATGAACTGGTCCCTGCAGTTGGCCCCACCAAAGCAGCAGTCTGTCTCAGAAGAAAGGAAAGATCATCCCCAGGATGATCTGCAGTGCTGTTCTAAGGCAGATCCCTCTGAGCAACATTAAAAACAAAGTTATGTGTCTCAAGAAAGCCAAATACCACACAGATTTGCACTGGGCTGAATCATGCCTGCTGCTACTGGGTGGTTACGAGCAACCAGAAGAGGCTGTGTGGTGGGAAATGCATTCCAGGGACACCAAGAAAAGGCCAGAGCTGGTGTACCATGTCTCCCACAGAGCACCCTGCACACCATAACCTCTTTCACAAACAAAATTCATGGCTTCAGACTCTCTCCCATGGGCCACTGGAGGCTGCAAAGTTGAAATGAGAGCCTTACTGATGAGATTTGTCTCTAGTAGGAGTACAACAGCAGGGGGGTGAAGGCTACATAAGTATTCCTATTTATAACAATAAAATCAGGAGTAAAGAGACAAGTTTAAGCTGCAAGTTTAATGGACATCTTTCTCTTTGCATTATTCCCATCTGTCTGATACGAATCATGGGGTTTTCAGCCTAATGCTTTTCTAACTCTCCATTCTTGCATTGCCTGAGCACCCAAGCATCCCTAATGTCGCCAGCCTTTAAGCCCACCCTGGAGAGCTGTGACACTATCACATAACTTGGTGGCTGGCAAGGACCATGCAGGGATGTGCCCCAGAGCCACTGTAGCAGGGCAGGGGGGTTAACCCAAACTCTCGTTGTGCCAGACTGGTTTTCATTGCTGACCCACAGGAACCTGTGTTTGGAGGCTCTTCCTAACACAGAACCAGCCCTTTCTGTTTATACACAAATCTGCTGTGTTTCATAGTTCTAAACAGCAACCTGATGTCAGCCAGCCAAAATGATCCCCTTTTGTGGCAGAGAGGATCAAACTCTGCACCTGAGACCATACAGTATTGAGTTACAGAGAGATGTCAGTCTAAAGCCCTCCCATCTGGGCCACGCCAGTCCCTGCTGGGATGCTCTCTGGTGACAGGAGGCACCTCCTACCCTGAGGGTGTGTTATGCCTTTCCACTGAAAAAGCAGAGGAAGGGAAACAGCTGTAAAAATCTCCTATTTAAAGCTCCTGAAGCTTCAGAGCCTTCTATGAAATCCCTACTATGGGAATCTTTTTTTTTTTTTTAATTTGTTTTTAATTGCTGCTCCAACATTTCATGACTTCCTTGTCTTTGGAAAGTTCCAAAGCATTAAAAGGAAACATCAAGTTCTGACGCCCTCCAAAATTATTTTTCAGTTTAATAATTTTTCACCATTTTCCTCCTCTTTCTCTGTGCTGAGTGAGGGTGGGAAAGAGTCAATTAAGGGAAACTGAAAACTCTCAGATGTTTCAAATATGAAAAAGTTTAATAAAAGTTTTCCCACATGCCAGCAGAGAAGTAGGAAAAATTGTTTTCTTATTAAATTCTCAAAGCAGAAATGACCAAAACATTCCTGGGGTTTGTGTTCACCACTCCCTCCCCCATTTTTTGAGCCAGAAGTCTCTGCTTTATCTTGCTTCATGCTTGTGTGCATGTCTGTGAGAGACAGAGCCCTGCCCTGATGATCTTACAGTTTATAGCGACCAGACAAATGTGGGATGAGGGCTGAAATGGTGGTGCAGAGAGGGGAAATGACTTGCCCAAGGTCCTGCAGAGGGGTAATGACTCAAGAGATTTCCAATATCACAGTCATTGCTGTAAATGTGGGGATTAACACATTCCCAGCAGCTATGGAGGAGTGACAAGGCACAGCGTCAGGCCAAGTGCTTCAGCAAAAGCTGGCTTTAGTTCAGCTGGGAGGGGAGGAGAGAGAGAATGGATACATGTGTCTTGGACTATAGATCCTGAATAAGAAAAGGAGACTCCTCAGGTAAGCATTTATGTGGCTATTTTAAGAGGTAACAGATGTAACCCATGTCTTTCATAAAGAACAAGTGAGCACAAAAATTAATTGATAGGTAAAAAGACAAAATAGTCTTTTTCTGCTGCATCAGAACTTTTATTTCCACTGCGGTCCAGGTCCTGTTCCATATGGCAATTCAGCTGTGGGCATTCACATCCCTCCATCCTCTGTTACTTGGGTGGTCCATCATCCTTCTCACACAGCCAACCAGGGCAGAAGACTATTTGGTACCAACAACCCCGTTGCAGGCACACGACCAATCAGCAGGAGAGGGAACCTGGCACCTTCTCCTTGCTGCAAGCAAATGCAGAACAAAAAGAAAGGCAAAATCAAAGGTGCCCATAGGGAAGATTTTCTGCCTTTGCAGAGCAGGAGACTCCAGGGAGAGACTGGATTATAATCCATGTTATGTTCTTATCTCTGCTCTATTCACAAGGTGCTGCAGCCCTTGGCTGAGCTGTCTCTTGACTACTGCAAGGAAGATTCATCATCTCCTCATCAGGAGATAGGAAAAATCCTGCCACCTTGTAAAGCAAACCCATGAAAATGACGTCGCAGTGACTGGGTTTCAACACTAATTTCAAATTGCAAAGCACAGAAGCAACTTTCCACACACAATTTCTGATTTTGCTTTCTATCCTGCCGAGCTGCAGCCAGAGTTTTGCCAGTGAAAAGTGCTATAAACAGCCCTGGCCTCGCTGAAAAAAGCAATATGCCGTCAGTCTGACATCTACCTCGCTTTTCCGCTCATTGTCAGCACTTTGATTGATGGTGTTGTTCATTAATGTGGGACGATTGTCAGCTTTTCCTGAATAAATATAAAAAGAAACAAAGAAATCCCCACCCTTTTCAAGCCAGAGTGAATTATTTCCTATTTTCCTTTTCTGAATTCAGGCATGTAACAGTACACTGCCCTCATAACATACTGGAGCTTTAACAACGAAGTAGGAAATTGGACTTTGGATTGAGGAACCAAAACTTTACCTAAGTAGTAGGTACAAATAATTAAATTTTACTATTATTTATTTTCCAAAAGGAAAAAACCAATGGTATGCCCTAAAGGCTTCTACTTTAATACAGTACTTCAATTTTGCACAAAAAGCTAAAAGAAATCTATTTGGTGAAGACTAAAATGACATGTGAAAAGCAGAGGCAATCACAAGCACCACAAAAGATAGGCAGAGATTCAATTTAGTACAAAGCTGCATTTTAATTCACACTGGGGAGAAGAGGAAAGGGAGATGTGAAAATTCACATATATTAAAGTATTTAAAAGATGAGTAAGTTTCGTTGGGCCCTCAGTACCCCCCAAAACACTCCCCATGATGTCTGCTCAGGAATCTTTGAAGTTTGGACAACCTCATCTTTGCTGTATGCCCACACCACAATGATTAAGAGAGGGAGATGCCAGAAAACCCATCCTAAACTCTGTCTTAACGTTTGCCATTTTCACTAGACATTTTATCCCTGTGAGTTTTCTTTGCACTGGCACCCTTAGCTTTCTGCTTGATGGAGTCTTTCTAATCAGGTCATTGCTTTTATCGTTAGCAATAGGGTCATTGCTCAACATCTTTTTCAAATTGTACATTGCATCAGTGTGTACAAAACACAACAACAACAACTATTACAAAATCGTAACTGGGTGTGGGGGACAAAAACGAGGAGAGGAACGTCAATGGGTGACCCATGATTAATTCAGCAAATTATGCTTCGGCACAGATTTGCTTTAGAAGCAACATGCTAACAATAATAATATTGTCCATGAGTGTTATATTTGTAGAGTTGAATGGCAAATTATTTTGAATACCTCTGTAAAGAACAGGAAACTAAGAACTGTGGAAAAACTGGCATTACGCCACCAATAGAAGATTCAATCTGACTGTAATAGAAGGTGATTATTGGGGACTAGCAGGCAGATGATGGATGATTTCCTCCTAAAATGACAGCTCTGCTGTGTATCAGCAACCCTCATACGGCACAAACGTACAGGTCGGCTTTTGTGGCTTTTTAATTCTTACCATTGTGGGAAATGGATTTCAAACCTGTGGTGAGCTATTTCAGTCTGGCAGGGCACACATGGATTGTTCCTGTCTTTCCCTTTCCCCCTCTTTTTCCCCCCGCTTTTTGCAAACCTAATGAAAGATGCTCACTGAAGTTCCCCAGCCATTTACCTCAGGCAGCTGGGGAACAAAAGAGCAGAACTACACAGTCCTTCAGCAAGCTCCCTGCTCCAGCCCAGGGGGAGACACCTGGGAGGGCAGAGCAGGGTGAGCAGAGCCTTCCAGCAGCTTCCCTCCCACCCCTGCCCCCAACCTGGGGTAGTCTGAGAATTAAAATACCCTCAAAGTATGTAATGCCTTGTTTACCTTATCTGCTTTGTTGAAAAATGCACACCCAAATTCATATGCTAGAATCTGATATCCTGCACAGTGCTTTGTTTCAAACATACTCATTTAGGGATTCCTAGAGAGTGTGGGCAGGCCACCAACACAACCAGGAACTGGTATGGCTGCAACACCAAAACACCTTCCATGTTTCACTGCAGAAAAAGGCAGTCCAGCAACTTCAACAAGGTCAGAACAAAAAAGTATTCCAAGTTCCTTGCATGAAGCTATAAGCTCTGTGCAACCATTTGTTTTAAAAGACAAGCTAATCAATAACCCCATCTTTTATTGCTGCGCCCCTCCATGTGCTCCGCTAATGATCACGCAGCACTTCTACTACATTGTGAGATCATAGAGAGCAGTAATAGGAAAGGCTGCCTTCAAGGAGGAAGAAGTGCCATCCAACAAAATCCAGGCCTTCTACTCCATGTCACAGTGGCCTGGTGTCTAACGACGTCCTGGCTCCCTGGTCCTCACCGTAAATTAGTACGGACATATGTTCTGGTGTCTGTCAAGACCCAATCCTGACACACTGCCAGCCCTGCACAAAAGAACGAGGTAATCCACAAGAGCAGTAAATTTATCAATCAAATCCTGTAAGTGTCCCTCGCTGATAACGCCAGCCTTTTTTCGAATTTAACAAGAAAGAGCAATCCAGCTCAGCGGGACATCACGGGAATGTTCCACCCACAAAAACACACTTGTCAATATTGCAGAGTGCACTTGCCATTCTCCTGTCTGCAGTCAGTCGGATGCTGGACTGTATTTATTCACTGACTTTTAAAGATGAGGAGTTTCTACGCCAAAGGCCAAAAAAGAAAAGCAGCTACATAAATAGCTGGTTAATACTGAGCCTTTTTCCCATGTAATTAAAAAATAATCACATTTTGGCCTTTATTTAGGTCTCAGCAATGGTCAGGTAATTAATTGTTAATTTTATATTTCTGTGCAATCTGCGTCATTTTTTTTTCATTATAAAGGCAATTAGTGATGATGGAATAAAACAAGTTGGCCAAAGAAAAACAACTGCAAATTAAAAACAAAGTATTTCTGGTTCTCTTGTATCAAAGTTGCAGACATCAACTTCTGCAACAAAACAAATAATATGATCTAGTGCTGCTTGGAATCACTGTCTTGCTGCACAAAATGATATCTCAGTAGAGTAGTAGCTGGTGTTTATAGTAAAGTACAGCAAACCATTATCAGTATGCGATGTCAATTTAAATTTTACTGGAACAGAAACCTTTTGACCCCTTCCAAACTTGATCCATTACTAGGTTTATACATGAAAGCTTAGGAGAGAATTAAATTAGAAAGAACACTGCAAGAGAACTGTATTTGCATCTATTGCACTTAAGACTGCAGATTAGTTGACCTTTGGAAAAGGGGATTAAAGCAGTTTCACCATCAAGAGAAGACAATCTGTGTTCTTAAGGCAATCAGATTGGGAAGGGTAACAACCTCTGAAAGATGAATTGAACTGAGGAAGAATCCATGCTAATTTGCATGGTTTGCACTTACAAATGAATTTTGCAGTGATTTCTGCAAAAGGAATTGTGCAGTTTTTGAATTATTCCATGAGTCCTTCAGCGCTGGTATGTAAGTGTGGAAACTGTGTCCATTTTTATAATCTAATTTTACAATAGATTAACCTCAGAAAGGATACCAGTAGATAGCAAAGATGCTATTCAGTGAATACACCTGGAACAGCAAAATGGAATCACTGAGAAGTTTCTTCTTCTTCCATGGAGAAAAATGTCAAGAACAATAATCACCAAATCACAGAGTCACAGAAGGGCCTGCTCCAAGAGCCAGGGAGGAAATAACCCCCAGACTGGAAGAAGGCCTAATATGAGGCAGAAAATGAGGCTTAACAGACAGGTAGCAAGCGTATCTTGAAAAATATATGAAGCTGTACACATTTGCTGACAATGTGGTCCTCAGTGAGTGATGTAGCAGAATTAAAAAATGAAAAGAAAAAGGTGAAATTATGTTCTCTATTAAGTGTCATTAGTGCTGTGGTTATACAGAGGGAAAGTCTGTTCTTTCCCCAGGTCAGGAAAATACCTGTTAGCTTTATTATCTATGCCATGAGATTTCACAGAAGAGCTCATCAATTAAAGCATAATCACATTCTCATTGAAAATTAATGACGAAAAAAATTATCCAAGTTGGGCTCTTCCTTACTTTGTAATAACCAGGAAAAGGAGCAGTGAATGCAGATTTCTTACAGCCTTTGTGTATCTCTGCAAAGTTACAGCTCTTCAGACTCCAGTGCCACAGAAAAAACCTTTGCAAATGCCATAGGATTGATACTGTTTTCTATCAACTGTGTTTTAGGTTTTGAGTGTAATAGGCTCTGAAATGATCAGTGTCGATACAGTTTCCGGGCAATCACAAGAACTGAGCAATGAGGCCACTAAACATGATCCCATCAATGCAATAAAGTGACGTTGCTCTCATCATCACACAAATCAGCAACCAACAGGGGTTCGTTCTGCAAGAGACAGGCAGATCTCTTGGGAATCTTTCTAAAATAAAATATCCCCATTTCCAGATATAAAGACACACACACAACCAAACATGCTTAGGAAGCCATTTCCCAGCATAAAGCTATTCGTCAGCAGGCTTTTAAGAAATGTGACAGAACTTTTCATGCTGAGTATTTATAATTCAAAGGGGCATTTTGCATTCTCTTATATTGTGCTATTCTATGCCCATAGTTACAACACCTCAAAAATAACATCAATAATCTGAATGAAAAT
Source organism: Pitta sordida (assembly GCA_013390025.1). Classification (NCBI taxonomy): domain Eukaryota; kingdom Metazoa; phylum Chordata; class Aves; order Passeriformes; family Pittidae; genus Pitta; species Pitta sordida. The sequence goes on from WEKX01028141.1 coordinate 748,030, forward strand.
ACAATTTGCAACTTCACATCATGGAAAACATACATTCTGTCTATGAAATTTGGGTATCTGAGGAATAGAGCAGGCTGTATTTGGGCTATCCATCATTAGGGACACATCTCAAAGCAAGATATGGGTCAGAAAAGCATTTGTTAAATGTATTTTTCCCCCTGAATGACCAAATGGCCATTGCATAGGCACCCAAGGGAGCACCTAGACCAAAAAGAAAGCAGGAGCATAAAAGGAAATGCTCATCCTTTAAAAAGGAATATACACTTCAATGAGAAAAAAAATCTCAGTTTTAACACCAAAAAGAAGTTACACACTTCATTAAGTGAGGATGCTGGGGACATGTGAACTTAGGAAGTAACATTTCTGCAAGCTGAACACAGCTGGGAATCAAGTATTTCAGGTTTGTTTAAACTCTTAACCACAGCAGCCCTGGTTTGCAAGAAGAAAACTGTCTGAGACACAAGTTACTTTCTGGGCATCTACACAAGAGCTGAAGGACAGAGATCCAGACGTCACCATGAGGCCCAACTTCTTTGGAAGGCAGCTGGAGCTGTGTCACTCCAGGACATCACCCTGGATGGAGGGACAAATTCAACAACAGGTTTCCAAGTGCCCAGGTATGACAGCTACTTCAAACCTTCAGCGAATCTCAATACTCTGCGTTCTTCACATTTTCACAGAAAGTTGGCATCCAAAATGATGATTTTTTTTCTCAGGAAAACCAGGTCAGGGGGAGGGGGGGCGACCACCTGAAGCCTAGCAGAAAAACTAGAGCAGGAATTAGCTGGTATCTCCAGAGCGACAAGTCCATATCATATCTCATTTCTTGTCCCCTTCCAGCAAAAATTCACTCATTTGAAACATTCTGCAGTGAGGGCATAAACACCAGATTTAAGGAAAAAAATAAATCCTGTAATACACAGACCACTCCAGAACCACCACTTCATCTATTAAAATGGCTCCCATCTCTTAAAAGTGAAATTATTCAGTGCCCCTAACTTCACTCTCAAGAAAATTTTAATAGAAAACAGTTAAGAGAAAAATGATAGGGAAAGATATTATTTTAGAAACCTAAGAAGTGATGGCTTTCTCAGTCTATTTATTGAATTGTTCTCTGAATGCTCAGTGAATTCACAAAAAGGCACTCAGTCCTGCTTTGCAGTACTGGCCCCTACATAAGTTTTACAGCAGCTGCAATCATATGATGAGTCCAGCTCCAGGCCAAACGAACAAATAAATAAAATAAAGATGCACCCCTAGGCTGTGTCTGCCTTTTCCCGTATAACTATCTCCAGGATGCCACCTCTAAAGAACCTCAGTGTTTCTTTTATATTCACCTGCAGAAAGCCCCTTCCTCTCTCTGCATTAAAGATTCAGCCTGCTCACAGGGACACACGTAAGGGGTCACACACACACAGACACTATTTTATCAGTTACTGATTTACAGCTTGGTAGCACAATGGGCTTAGGCTGACACTTAAAAGGACCTGGGCACCTCACCCCTTCAGCCTCCTTGGAAAATCACAGCAGTGTCCCTAACAATAACAACACACACTTGCTCAGGACCCAAACTCAGTTATTACACTTGGAAAATAGGCTGGGGGAAACCAATTAAAAGCCCAGTTCGGCATCCAGGTAAAGCAGCAGCAGCAGCAAGCCCAGGCTCTGTAGGTAGGTTTGCATGTCAGCTGCTTCCCATGGGAAAAAATTATAAATTTTAAGCACTGCCAACTGCCCCTTGTTTGTGGCTGATGGGTCTCAGCTAAGGGACTGGGAGCTGGTACAGTGACTATTTGCAGTCTTTGCACAGCGATGCTCAAGGAGGGATCTGCAGGGGCTGCTGCTGATGGGGATGGGGAGCTGTGAATGGGCTGGCAACCTTCACTGGTGGTGTACGATCCACACACCTAATTTGAGCCTGTCCCAACCCCTCCTGCTGCAACACATGCCAGATTCATATAAGCCAAGGCTGATAAACCAAAACACTGGGAAGGTCCATGTCTCTGAGGATGGGTGGACAGATGGATGCTGAAAACAAAGTCTTTGTGATCTAGATTCCTCACACCAAGAGGAGCAGGCAACAATTAGAGTGGCCAAACATGAGCTAAAGGGGGACAGTAATCCAGCTTATATTGCAAGAAAGCCATGCCAATTTTCAAATCTGTTTTCCCTCTCTGGCAACTTATTAATTAAATGCCCTAAATACCAACAAAATCCCTTTTTCTAATCCTAATTTGAGACCACCTGGACATAAGGAGCCATTGCTCCCACAAAGAAAATCCTCTATTCTTCTCCGTTTCCCTCTTGCCTTCACTTCGACTCAAGATGTGACCCCAGGGGTGGCACCCAAGGTCCATTTCCAGCATCAGCAGCACCCAAAGCCAAACCCTGGCAGCTGGAGGCACAGCCCCAGCCCCAGCCCCCTCGCACGCTCTGCAAATCTCTGCTAGAGATCCCTAAGGCTGTGGTTTGAGGCTAAGCACCTAGGAGATCACTTTCACTCCCAATCTGTCAGCCCATCATTCGGGATCAGCTGTGGCCCTCTTGTTAATTGTTCCCAGCTCTGAGCAAGCAGGGATGGGAAACAGGCCATGGCTGATACATGACTCCAGGCTCTGGAATGCTCTTTCACCATCAGCCCTGTGGAGTTCGGGTTTGTTGAGCTTAAGTCTCGGCTATTTGCCTAAGTCCAGTTTTGGGGAGAGACAGAGGTTTGACTGTTGTATTTTATCTGCAGATGGGAGCACATGGGTAAAGAGCTGTAAAAAGTTGTGCTTGTTGTTTTAAATATTGGTGTATATTGGGCACGTTTACATTAGTTTCTGATTAAAAAGGGGAAAAAAAGGATTTAGTGTTTCTAAAAAGACAACATGTCTGGATCCACAAGGTAAACTTTTCATGAAAGAACATTCAGCATCTGAATTTAAACCTTTGCATATTATTTCACTGAACATCTGTTGACCATTAAACTTCAGATAACCAACATTAACATATACAGGCTGTTTATTCAAAAAATAGATTACTCACGCAGAATCAGTAAAACCCTTAAAGAACTATTTTTCCGTTTGTTTTTTATTTTATCCCAAGAATATTTAAAAGAGGTGGAAAAAAGGAACTTTCATAAGCAAGAAACATTTTTTTAATGTATGAAAAATGAGACTTTTGGATTAGAAGTGGAATTCCACACAGCATTCAAGATTGCCTTATCAGGTTTGTGGCACTCTATTAATCTGCTACAATAAAATATGAGGGTTTTTTTAAAGGGAAATTGTCTTTCAAGAAAGGAAAAGCAAAAGGTCCAACCTTGATAGTAAAGCTTGTGCTTACTGAAAGTAACAGGAAGATCTGTGTCATCTGGCCACCTAATTGAAGAAAGATGCTGAACACAGTGCAGAACTGAGTATAATAAACATGATTTCTTTTCTAACTGAGTGTGGAAATGTTTTATAGATTTTTTTTCTTCCTTTTGTAGGTGTGTGTATGCCTATGTAGACACATATATCCATTTTTTATAAATATTATTTAATACTTATATAAAGCTGTCAAAAAGCCCTAACAAACCAGCAGGATTCAATTAGCCCAAGCTTTTCAGAAAACGGCCTGAAATCACCGAACGCTCCATCCCAGCGAATTTTCCCAGCGCATAATTTCACCCTGTGCTTGAGACAGAACACAGCTTTATAAAAGAAAACCTTAAATATTAATGCGTGTTTTGCTAAGGAAGTGGAAGTCGAATCAACTTCCTGATACCCCAAGTATCTGATTTCTAAAACGGTCTGAGGCTGATGGTCGCAGCCCCTCCAGATGTGGGGTGAAGCTGAGCAGCGGAAGCCCAGGTTTGCAGCCCACTGCTGTGTCAGACGCAGAGCTCAGTGGCCTGCATCCTCTGAGAGTATATTTTTGTTAGCTGGCTGCCCGGAAACCCTCCGCTGCTCGATTTGTTTTGTGATCCTGCAAGGGCCTTCCCGGTGCTGATGACAGCCCTGAATTCAAGAGCTTGTTTGCTTTGGTGGGGTTGGGGACCAGCAAATGCCTCACCATTTCATTTATCCCCTGCAGGAGAGGTATGGGGCCCTCGTCCTGAAGGATGGAGTCTATTTTGAGAGGTTCGTGCTGTTGTTGTTCACCACATACTGAAAAACAATGCCTTTTTGTTACCGATCCCGCCTTCTTTTATTGCTTTGTTTATTGACATTTTCAGTGCAGGACTTTTTAGGAGCATTTCCTCATATGAGGAGCAAATGTCACAAATACCAAAATTTGAGAGAGAGAGGGAAATCTCAGGAGAATTACTGATTTCATTGCCTCCATTTTGGCAAAGAAATTGGAAAGGAAAACTTCTACATTTTACTTCATTTTGTCTCCTGCCCTCTTTCTACAAATAAATATTGGGGGAGAAAAAAACAACAACAACAACAACAAAATGCAACAATGTTTGCTTAATCCATCCCAAAAAAAATCCAAAAACATTTTTGGGACTTGGAGTGCAGAAGAGGTGATGTCCATAAAAAGAAAACAACAAAATAAGAACTGTCCATTTGCCCCTTCTCCCAATTTGGAGCCGAAATGCCGGCCAGTGCTACAGGGAACAGCTTGTCTGCTCCAGAGGTAATTACCAGTGCAGCAACGTCCTGGCAAAGCGACCCGTGTGTCAGACTGAGGATGGGTGCACACTGTCCTCCTTGACTTTTCAGTGAACTATGCCTTAAATTTCATATTTTAACTCCTTTTGTGTTTACATTCAGCATTACCATGTTTCACACACGTTGCTCAGAGGGCTGAGTCCCACTTTACAGATTCACAGAACATTCTGAGTCGGAAGGGACCTGCAAGGATGTGTCCACTCCTGCAAATATTTTCTTCTACTTCAGTTGCACGGAAGTTACTGAACTTTTATTTATACAAATAAATAAATGTATTTATATTTTTGTTGCTACTAAGGAGTTAAAACGTGTCACTGTCTACCTAAGCATTTCTGATAGCCTTATTGCAACTTCTATGTGGTGACACTTAATTGGGATTTGTAAGAAGGGATCAAATTATTCTCCTCATTTTAGCCCAGTCCTCAAGCCCAATAAAGCCAAATCAGCTGCCTCTGCAGATGCTCAGCCACGCATCACAGTGAGCATCATCACATTTTGGGGTGCACAGGATTTATCCAAGAGCTATCCTATCTACCACACGAGTGCTGGGTGTGGATGAGTGGCAGCAAAAGCTGCAGCAAAGAGAATACGGGGCAAAAGTTTTCACAGCTCACATCCAGTTTCATTCAGCCCTGTGGAATTTCCAGCAGAAATTGACTACCCATTCCTCCACAACGTCTAACTTTCCAAGATTTGGACCTCTGTGTGTGTAGCTTTCTGCCCAACTCACTTCCACGGGCACTGTTCTTTGGCTTGGCAGGAAAGATAGTAATCAGCATAAAAATGTACTTCATATTCATATGCCTCACTCCATAAATCCTTAGGAGTGAGTTTCCAGAAGCCCAGAAGAGGAATAGTGCCTGCTCGTTCAATAACACAGGCTGGGTTTTGTCAGGATGCAATCTCGGAGAACGACACAGTTCCAGCCGGTTAAAAGTCAATACATGAAATGACACAGCAGTACATGGCATGACAACAGAATCCAATTTAACACAATGTAACGTATCAGAAATGTAATTTTTTCCCTTTTCAGATTGGCTGTCTGCTGGCATTTCAAGTATCAAATAGCCAACAAAAATGTTTTCAGATCTGGGAGCTGTTCCATTAGCATTGTCTGCGGCGCCTCGATAGCCGCTGGCCACAGCATTCCCACTACGGAACACACCAGGCGCATGTGCAAGTGTTACCTGCTCATTTTGCTTTCAATTTCCAAAAGAGAAAAGCTTTTTCCAAACTTCTGGTTTTTTCTTTGCAACCTATAAAGTAAATCTGTTTAGCGTTTTACTTGTACTGTTTAAATAGCGTGGATTAGAAAAATATGTTCCTATTCTCAGCTAATAAATAGATTTAAACCACAGTGAGTGCTGTCCAGAACATGCACTTACGGAAGTCACTGATTAACAAGATAACACATGAACAAACCACATTTTTCAAATTTTTATTCAAGTGCCTTCCTAAAACTATTTAGCATCCAGCATGTGGAAAAATACGTATTTACACAGAACTACAGATGCAGGAAAACAGGCTATTTTTGCTTATCACTAAAACAGTACAGTAAAATTAGTGAAGTACAATGAACCACCATGGCCAGAAAGGTTTTGTTCAGTGATTAAACCCACAGATCAAATCAGGACAAGAAGACCTGAATTTTCACTCTCCAAACATTTATCCATAGCAAATAGGTAAATCTGTGCATACTTACACACAGACACACCCTGATCTTTGCAGCCTGTTCCTCAGCTCAGCCCTCACTCACTCAAACATGGTATTTACTGAACGAGAAGTTGAGAGAAGTGTAGTGTGTGTACTCTGCAAGAATTTGGAGTATTTCCTGACTACTGCACACGACATTGGAAAGGTGCATTGACTGGCACAACACTCCAAACAAGGTTTCAGAAAGTAAAACAGACAGAACTAAACACGTGGGTTTTGAGCATCATTCCATATGCTGCCTCATCCATGGGATCTCACTGAGCTTACACCCATGTTAGGGGTGAGGGCTTCCAGTGGGGTGAAGAAGAGAAAAATCTGAGCAATATTCTTAGCCCTGCATAACCACTTAATTATGGGCTTGCATTCCTTAGATGAAAATACTTAGCAGTTCTACTGCTGAAAAAATGCATTTTATTAAAAACTCATTAGGCCCCATTCATTTATATTTACCTAATTCCCGTACAACAGCATTAATCTTTGCACAATTCCTCCAAGCACTTACCAGACGAATATTTAAAACAAGAGGTGTCCTGTGACCATAAATGTCACGTTTATTTGTGTTCTATAACTAATTAATATCTCAGGCTTCCTGCATGTATCTGGATAACAGTACTGTAAATATACTATATGAAAAATAAGTAATAATTTATGAAATCCAATTTGCATTTTCAAATATAAAATGTGCAAAATCCAACTAATTAGCACGAGTGAAGGCCAAGGTGTTTCTATAGCAACTATAAAAATGCTTTAAAAATGTTTTATACCAGCCTCATTAATGTGTGTGTTCCTCCCTTGTTTTGTGGGTATTCCCTCCAACACAGATTCTGCTTTGCTGTTCAGTTCTGATCACTGAGTATCATTTAACACATTTGGCAGAACTCTGGTACTACTTTATGCTTACACTTCTATCACAGGCTTAAAAAAATATTTAGTATGCTGTAAAAAACTTATAATAATAATTAGAATGGGATCTAATGGCACAGGAAAAATAACCCAACCAACTGCCAAAGAACAGAACACAATTAAAAACAACCCATGAACTTGTCCTCTTTCTCCCTCCTTCAAATTCACTCTTTTAATTCTGACTTGCTACATGTTTTAGATGGACAGACAGCAAAGTTTCTGGCAGCCTGTTCCAAGCTGGTGCCAGTGCTATTCCTGGCTCAGCACACAGCATCACCCAGCTCAAAGGCCATGCAAAGGAATTCTGATTTTCCCTTCCTAACCAACCCCCTCCTATGCAACTTTCCTGCTTAGTAAATTGAAATCGAGACTCTCATTTCCATTTGCAGTGCACACAGCTCCTGACATATTGATTTCTGCAAGAGAGCCAACCACAAAACCTAAAAGGCAGCAAGATCTACTGTACCCCCACAGCCTTACTCAGCTGCTACCTGCCAGACCTGGTGGCCTGAGAGGGGTAGAAAGGTGACAAATATCTTCAGAAAGCTGGTAGAGGGTGGACTGGAGTAAGTCATTCTTCTTTGTTTTAATTACTGAAAATAATTTTAAACCTAGGAACCCACCACTTCTAGGCGGGGTATTTGAATGCAAAATAAACTTAAAAGGACAAAAAACCCCATTTATTTCCAAGATGGTTTAATAAAATGCTAATTCGCAGTCCCTCTGCTGAGTATTAATAATAACTTTTTCATAAAATATTGTGGGAACAAAGTACACAACACTATGTATACATTATCACAAATAATTGATATATTGTATTTTTGAAGTACAAGAGTGTTGACAAAAAACCCCATGCAGAGTGGCTGCTCATAGACAGAGCATTAATTTGTAATGCCACTTGTGTGATCCCTATAACAGTTCCATAACATGGGACTGCATCAAAACGTTAAATTACTTTAATGGACCCTATACTGCTGTTCAATTAGGGATACTGGGAAGGGTCCAGTCCATTTCTATTACTGCTGCTAGTTGTAAAATACTTATATTTTATACACTGAGAGCATTAAAGTTTAGTGTATTTAGTCAACTTCCAAACCAGCCCATCCTGAGGGTGCTCACCAGAGTACCACTGACTTTGAAAAAGAGCCTTTTCCACAGCACAAGGCAGAATATTGTGATGCTGAGAGGTTCTTATCTACGTATTACACTTGCAACAAAGCCCCCATTCCTTCAAAAAGTTGTTACCACAAATCTCCCCAAAGGCTCTGTTTTGATGGCTCTGACTGGTGTTGTCACACAGCTCAATTAAAGGCTGCAGAACCAGCAGCAAACGACGCTTCGGCGACTGGCGGTGCTGCCACTCCCCGGCTCCCACCACTTCCCGCAGGATGAGCTCTGAGTGACCAGCTGCTTTCCCAAATTTGACACCAGGCATATGGAGAAAAACCAAGCCCGGGGGTAACGAGCTGGGGTGAGCTCCAGTGAGCAATCAATTAGGAGCAGCAGCTCTCCCTCCACACCACGATCGCAGCCGTTCCCACCACCCAGCCACCACTCCGAGTATTTTGCGTGCAATAAAACTCATGGGGAACCAACTCAAGTGAAACTCCTTAAGATATATGATGAGGATTAGCTGTAAAACACTAATTAAGGACGGGCTGAGGAATTAATGGGAACCTACGAGGCTCTGCATTTTATTTCCCCATCTAAAAGCATTGCTGCTCTCCATTTAATGAAAAGAGAAGTTGACCAAATGGATTTGGTTTTTTCCCTTTGTTTCTTTTTTTATTATTATTATTTTTCCTTAGCTTGTTTTGTAAGCACAGGTCATTAAAGAAGGAACACAGCCAGAAAAAATCTCTTAGTGAAGGCTCATTACATTTTTCAAGCACAAATAAAGTGTCACTTTAAAAGGAAATCCAGTTACTCTGAAACATTTGTCGCTTTACTTCAGTGCATGTGAAATGAACACAGGGCCCAACGCTCCCCTCAGCTTCTGTAATTTCCTAGCAGCTAGATGCTGAGAGACAGTGCGATGTAAAAATATGTAGATTGTTTAATTTATTGCAGTACGTTTCCATTTTTCTCATGAAAACAAACAAACAAAAAAATTTTACCAGCTGGTTCCAATGCCGCCCACTTTGTTGAAATTTATAGCGAAAACTAGCAGCATCATTAAAAACAAACATATTGCTCCACTCCAAGCATCCTATAGCGCAGCTCCCAGAGAGATGTGTAACTTCTGTCAGAGGTCCAGGAGAAACCGGCCAGCTTGGAGCTCAGAGCTGAACCTCTAGCTACGTTTTCCAGGCCAGAAATAACTAGAATTTTACTCATCAGAATAGTTTTCTGGAAAAGAGTGTTTTGGATAGAAAAGAATTTCTTAACAGAAAATTTTCCATTTGCTGAAATGTTCCAATTTTCTGCTGAAAATTAACAATGAGTCCTGTAATTGGGTTTGGGAAGCCAGTGAGCTGAGGGCTGCCTCCACCACAGCTCCCTGCTCTGCTGTTTCTCTCTTCCCACGGTGAAGAGGGGAGGAACAGAGGACGAGCGAACACATGGAAGAGGGAAGAAGGGAAGCAGATGAAAACAGACGTATTTTTTGTTTTCAGTTCCCTCCTCCGAACTGATAAATGATGTAAACATTTTCCAATTCTCCTTCAGTCAAGCAATTAATCAGATGCCTCAGAATGAGACAGATCCTTGGGCTTCCTTATGGAGGAAATAAAAACAGTCTTTTCCCTATTCTTTTCTTTCTCAAACTCCCTCCCACCAAACCAATGTCCCTGGGGAAAAGGAAATAGATGGCTGCACAAAGTGTTTTGGGGTGGGAACAGTAGTTTTCTACAGCTGCAGAAATATTCATCATTCTGCAAGGTTCCTACTGTTGGCAGGGAGATGGTCATCGGTGGGGACAACCTGGGGGCTCTCTGCAGCCTCATGGTCCCAGCAAACAGCAGATGAGATTCAGCACTGCCTGCTGCTGGCAAATCCAGCAGCCTAAAAGCCATGTCAAGACTCATTATATCTGTTCTTAATGTTTCTCAACCCGATGTATGTCTGCTGGTGGTCTGTAAGTGATGGCGAGAAAACTGACATAGGGTTTTCAGGAATTATTTGTGTACTTTTGCAGGCAGGTTTATAAGAAAACAGAATGGAGAAAGGCAAAAGTAAAGGCAAATGTTTGAAGTTTAGCTTGGATCGTGCTTGGCTGTACGTAAAAAACGTTTTGCCAACAATTTATAGGATGGTCCTTCAGATCAGTATTTTTTCCAGATAAGTCAGGTGGAGTTATTAAGACTGAGAACCAGTACTTAGAGAGGCAGAATAACTGTTCTTAAGCTCCTTTTTGGTTATAAACAAAAAAAATTCCGTGAGTCTTACCAAAAGAAGGCATAACTTGCTGACTGCATTTGTGATAGGAACCTGGATCACCCCAAGAGCAGCTTGTGAGACCTGCCAGCAATTTTAATAAAGTCAAAATGCCCACTGAGATCACAGCTAAGCATTTTTTGCACTCCAGTAGCTCTCACCTGCAAATGCTGCTTCAGCCTTAACTTTGGACAAGGCAATACTGATCTCCTTGGAATAACTGAGCTCACAGGAACTGTGACTAAAATGAAGGACAGTGTGCTTGTAAGGACTTGTGAAACTCAGGCCTGACTTATAAAGTAGGTAAAAAATTCCTAATGAAGAAACCAAGCTTTAAACCTCCTTCATTAATAATATTCTAGCCGCCCAAAATCAAAGACAAATGCTAGAAAATCCTAGAAATAACACCACGTCAAACTTCAAGTTCTACCTTTTCCTGTTTTAAAAAAATCACAGACATTAATTACTTTGGAATTCACATACAAAAAAGCACCAAAGCTCAGATCATCTCAGAGGACAATGTCAAAGCATATCTCATATCTAACTTCAGGTGCTCTGCTCTTGTTCCTGGGATTCTCTTCTTTAATTACTTAGTGTATGTATGCATTTATTCACTCATTTGCATCCCTACATTTATATTTAAAACATTTAGGGGATTCAACTACATATGTGGTTTTTTTTCCAAATATCTGTGGGAAATAGGGGTTCAGCTTTGCCCTGAAGCAACCTGCACTGCCTGGAGTCAGCACAAAAGAAACCACGTGGTATTATCCTGCTTTGAATTTCTCCAACTGCTTTGCTCCCAACTTATGACTTTACTTTCCCCCTTGATATGTCATCCTTTATTTATTATGGCATATTTATACATGGGGTTTTTTTACTTTTTATTGTTGGCCTGCTTTTACTTCTTCTTTAACCTTATTAACCCTTGCTAGTATTTGACAGCTTAACACCCTCCATTACTCTGTAACATTCGCTATAAGAACTGACATGGAACTAATAGCAGCCTTTTTATATCCAATCTACGAGGTCACATGAAACTGCCCTTGTCTGAACCCTGCAAGATTTCCTATAGGTGGTTCTCCTTTTCTCTGGATTTTCTACTTAATATGTCTCTACAGGTCTGTCTGAATGTAAAAAATGGAATCAGATTCCTGCTAACTTTAGTTACTGACAATGTACACCTTAGAACAGCAGTAAGTTTTCCCTTTAATGAAAGCTCCTGGTAATGTGATTTGAAACAACTTTGTGATATTCTTTTCAAGCATTATGTATCACTTTTTAATGGCATACCCACAGACCTTCCATTTGAAGGGATCTTTGATTTTCCCAGCAAAGGGCCAGAATGGCATGGTCACATCCATCCCCTGAACCTCAGCTCTGAGTGCAAGTAGGACATTAAAGCAGTAGCGTGATAAGGTTGAGGTGTCCAGCTCAGTTGTTCAGCTTGGCCTGATTAAATGTAATTAATTTAGGTCTCTGACTTCAGGGGACACCCATCATGCTGCACTGTACAGTTCCAAGCTGTTGTTTTTCCTCATGACCGGGTCTGCTGGAGCCTTCCCTCGGCCTGTATAGTTTAACTCTGCACTAAAATCCATTCCCAGATTCTTCAAATGCAAAAGGATGTAGTAAATACAGCCCTGCAAAACACCTGAAGTGCTGTACAGCTCGACAGCAGCCAAGGGAGGGAAAGCAAATCACCAGGGCAGGATTGCTCAGAAGACATGCAGTGAGAACACCAGTTACTCCTCTGGTTTTTTCCTAATGGGACCTGAGCAGCAGGAAAAAGGGTGGTTTTTTCATGCATTTGCTCTTTGCAAGCATTAGAAATTAACTCTTTGCTAAATTGAAATGAAAAGCAGAGCACAATGAGATCTATATAGCTGAGCAAAGGAATACATGGAGGACAAATTGAAATTTAGGAGAATAGGTTTTAACAGCCTTTCTTCTAGATGTAATACCTGCTTAGATTAGTCTGTGATTATCTATTTTAAAATTAAAAAGTCTTCCTTATGCACAAGTCTATAATCATTATTGCTATTCTAAATGCAGCAAAGACCCTGGGAACCAAATTCTTCACTTTAAACTTCTTTGAGGAACACTTTTTAGTTCAGAAGTCCACTGTTTCCCCCACCCAATTTCAATTTAATAACATCTAGAGTGATAAAGAGGGAAGAGACAGACATCTGGTAGAGCTAACTAGTCATTTGCTGGTTCTGTGAAAGTTTGTGCTTCCAAATCAGTGTCACATATGAGAAATACAGATGGTCCCAAGTCAGAAAAAAAAAGAAGTGTTGAAATATATACAAATGTTATGAGGACTTCAAGTGTAAAATGTTAACCAGCTGTGAATGTGACATCTCTAGTTTTACTAACTCTGCTGAGATACATCATTACTGCACATGAAATCCATATATTTTCTGTACTGATGGTAATTCTCTGTTCTCCATTTGTTTCTAGTTTTGGGCCAAAGCTATGCAGATGAGAATATTAAAAAGATAAGAGTCTAAAAAGAGAAAGAAAAGTGGACTCTGTGCCTAAGAGTTGTTTTTAAGTGCCCCAATAATTTCCTGTGTTATCAGCTGACTATTTACTGGGGGGAAGGTAGAAGTCACAAACATCTAGAGTTAAAAATAATATATAAATGTTAAAACAAAATCAAAAGTTTACTAATTCACACAAAGTCCTAGAGATTTAGAGTCATCCATTCTATATACAGTTCAGCAATGCCTGGAATGCAATAAGACATTTAAACCACAACACAGCAGTGATCTTGCCCTGTTGCTGGCAGTATCAGTCGTTTCCCACACAAGGGCCTAAATCTGACCCTTTTATGAAACTTTTACATTTGCAAAAATAGAACAGTTGGGAAATCTTGGGCACTTCTAGTTAAACTGCAAACAAAATAACCCTCTCTTTGCTGCTGCTTAAGCTCTAGATAATCATCACATATAAAGACAATTACTTCTTCCCCCCATATGAATTGTTTTGACAGTGCTTTTCAAATGTTATGTACAATGCAACCTAAAAGGAAAAGAAAAATGTATGTTTCAGAATGCATTAAAGTGTGCAAGCAGGAGGAGAGCCGGGAGGAGATGGATTCCCCTCCCTTTTCCTTGGACAAAAGCTGTGACTTGCCATGTCTACCTCTGGCATCTCCCACGGGCGGGCAGCACCGTGACTGACACGGGCCAAAGGAATCACCCGTGAAACAACAGACAGATGCACGACTCCGTGGGGAAGAGCAGCTTCAGGGATGTGTGCTACATTCCCTCTCTCGCCTCATCCCATCAAGGGCCTCCTGGGAGAAGGGAAATGGAAAGGATCGTGTATCTGAGAGCGGCGTTGGCAGGGTAGGAGCACTCTGCGGGGAGGCAGGAGGGCTCCTCTCAGCCTTGCCACCCCCTGCTCCACTCGGCTCCGCTGGAAGGAGACGCTCCTTCCCCAGGAGTGGGATGCAGAGAGGCGAGGAGACAGGCAGCTCCCTGCCCCTCTTCCTAACATGTAACTTGGAGCAAGGACCAGCCTCACTCACCCTCACCTTACCAGGAGGCTTTTCTTTTTGTTTTTTTTCCCCTCCAGAGAAAGCAAGCAGAACAAAAAAGACACCCCTGTTTTAATACAAACTGGCAAAATACGTATTATACTTGATTGAGTTTTACACCCCTTAAATGAGCACGATCCTTGAGCCAGGATCAGGACATGACCGCTCAGGAGATAGTGAGAAGCACAGAAGTTGTAGGGTTTCTAAAACAAACAGAACTAGGGCCTAAATTGAGATGTAAACCTCCTTTCTTCAGAAGACAGAGCTGCTGTTTTAGGATCCTCTTACTAATAGGTTGCTTGCCTGTTGTTACAGACTTTATTATGACATTAGCTTGCTTTAAAATGTTATTTGTATACTACACTTTCCAAATGAGATTCTTAAGATAACGTATTTCTTTCAACACCCACAGCAGAATTATCACAAACTTTCCCAAATTGTTTTCCTACTGATTTGTGCATCCCAGTTAGGAAGCTTTCACCTGAACAAAGGAATGGTAGCACAGGAAGACATCAATTTGTCTTTTCCTATCAGAGACAAAAAGGTGCATTTGTTAACCCTTCTCTTACTGAAATTCAACGGCTCGATCAGAACGACATCACTCAACACCGGAAAAGCTGTTAAAAAGACATCCCTTAGAGGAATAAATCCCTTTGATATAAACTGGGTGTAAGCAACCACATGAACACATCAGGCAGAATTTGTGTCCCTCAAGTTTAGCCAAAGACCAAATTTGTGCAGCCATTTAGGCACCTAAAGATGGGGATAAATGCCTTTCAGGATGCTCCCACCTATAGCAGCTGCTCTGAAAGCCCCATCAGCACCACCAGCTGCTCAATCTACCTTCCAAGCATCACCTGTAGGCTGAGCTCCTGCCAAGAGTTACCTGCCAGGCTTAGCACAGTGACTAACCCTCTCTGAATTAAACAGCCCAACAGGACCTGGTGTTGGTGATGAATCCTCGTGGACACCCTTGACCGCAAAAAGGCCCGTTCTCCACTCCCTGGGGCTGAGGTGCCGCTCACAGCCGCTCCTGCCTGCGAGGCAGATAAATTGACTTCCCGGCAGTTCATTGCATGCAGCACTTTAACAGGCAAGTTATAAATTGAAGGTCTGTATGGATGCAAAATTATCTCTCCCCAGAGGCCATGCCTCACTCTGGGTGGGAATCTGTGCCTGGGTACCCCCGTATCCCATGGCACTGCCATTTCCCAGGCATGGTTCGGGATGCACTGCCAGGTCTCTGAGCTGAAGAGCCTGAAACACTGTTAAACACTATTTGCTATCACGCCATGCTCAGGACTCAGGAAGTTGGCCACCTGGGTAAATGTTAGAGGATCTTGTACATATTATATTCCCATTATTTTCTGACAGACTTTTCCTACCATTATGCGATACAGGAAAAGAGGTTCAGTATTATAACACTAAGAACACGGGTTTTGAGCTCCTGCTAACTGTAAGCCCAGATCCTGGATACAGACACACACAGCTATCAACAAACACAAGGTAGCATTGAGACCACATTAGTTTTTTCTTTTACATTTCATTATTAAAAAAAAAAAAAAGGGAAAAAAAAACCTTCACATAGTTTCCTCCTCTTGACCTAACACAAATTCCATCAAACTTCAAAAACAATACTTTGGGATGCTGGAGGATGCAGGCCGGAAACTGAGGAAAGACTTTACACAAAGTTAGGAAATCTTTTTTGGAGGGAATACTTCAAGCTACTGAACAATTTTATCTAGATAACTAGATCTTATGGTAACTGAGTATATAATTAAATTTAAGAGCTACGTTATTGTTTTTGAGGTATATCAGCTCATCAACAAAAGAAAGACTGTTTAGCTATGCTAAAAGTGATATGTAAATACCCTCCTCTGATAAATAATTGATTATTGCCTTAATGTTTGACAAAGCCATAAAATGCCCTGCAGATTATGTCCGAAACATTTGAAGGTGATGTGAAATCATTTTTATTGTAATGACAGTGAGCTGTCCATGGTTGACTGGTTTAAATTTTATCTTTTCATGTTGGGAAAGGTTTCTGTTTTCTTTGAGAATTTAATTATCAGAGGGTGTTTAATATGATAGGAAGATTTACGGCCTTCAGGAGCTATCCAAAAATAGTGCTATAAAAATGGACTTAGATCCCATCACAAGCAATAAAGCTGTTATGCAGACTTGACGCTTGCAGTGAAAACTTTGCGTCTGAATATATTTTACCATCATATATAAAAGTTCGCTTTGGAGGATTTTGAATTTTGACCCTGAAATGTGACTCAAATTATGGGGTGAGGGGGAAAAAAATACTTCCCAAGAGAAAAGCAAGCGCTGCTAGTACGGATGCTTTAGTGTTTATTTTGGAAAATGCTCTTCATTCTCCATAAATATTTCTTTTAACTCACTGCCATTAAGATGCAGCGGGGACTAAGTTTTCCAGGAGGAGATAAAAAGAACAACAAAGATACACTCCTATTGTGTAATAATCAGTCCACATTTCAATGAATAAGTAATATTTCTCACAAGCCAAAGTTAGATAGTGGATTTATTTAACCTCTGAGGGTCAGGTAATAAATACTAAGTGAATTATTCAGACCAATGGCTAATCAATACAATTCAGTGATATATTTTTTGTGTTTCATAAAAGGTTGTACACTAAAGGCAGTGAGCAATTATGGAAATTGGGCCCGAGCGGCACTCAATTCTTCTCTTACTTGAAACCCCAGCACCACTACCTTGACAGCAAATCGATTAGTGTGCTAGTGAAGCAGCTCAGCAACCTCTGACCCCTTCCAGCTCTGTCCAACAGCCTGGAGAGTATTTTATATTTATTTTATTGAATTAACCCCCTATTGCCTGCTCCCTGTTTTACACATACGGTAATGTGGTGGGAGAAAAACGACAGGCTTCTTTCATTTAAATGCTCCTCTGTAGGTCTGAGGAAGGCAAACCTAACAGACTCCTTTGTTCTAGCTTCAAAACACCGATTTTTGCCACAGCATAGGGTTTTCTAGTCCATCCCAAAACTAACATAATTAACAGGATACAAAGAATGTCTTAAGTGTACCCCAGACACTGAATCACTCCTATTCATACCTGCCCTTGCACATGACTACCAACTTTATGTAATGCTCAAGTCACTGTTTTGCACTAAAAATAAAAGCTCCTCAATAAAAGCAAGTTAATATTGCTATAGGTATAATATCCTGTTTTACACAGTGTAAGGGAGAACACTAGAGATTAACAGCATTTTCCACCAGGAAATTAAAACTAACGTAAAGCCACATAAAGCATCTTTTCTGGACATTTAACTCTATAGGTACTACTCCTGTGTCCTGTGCCAGACAAAGACTTGTCTGGTCCCAGGGGAAGTTTGCAAATGTTCAAGGCAATGCAGGAGAAGACAGTTTTAGCCCTAAGACTGCAGGCTTTCCTTTGCACCATGCAAAGGTTTCAGCACAGACACTTTTGGCGGTGCCATGGATCAGGAGGCCTTACCCAGCTGTGGCCACCAAGGTGTCACCTCTCTGCTACCACCCGCCCAGATTTCCACGTGGAAATATAAGCCCTGCAAAGAGAAACATCTTCCTTCCCCAACAAGCATTTGCTTAATACCCCAACTGCCTCGCATTCTATTTATACACATCAAAAAGTTCTGAAAATGATGCACCACCTCGTTTCTATAAAACAGGCAGAAAAAGAGAGAAGAGGTGCTGGAACAGCTGCCATCTTACACAATCTCAAACATAGGACTAAAACCAGGATTTTCTGTGTCTTTAACTGGAGAACTGAGCCTGCAATCTCATGGAAGGCCCTACCTGATGGGTCCTGGAACCCAAAGTAAAAATCTCTTTACTTTTTCAACACCATCCATAGGAATAAGCAGGAGTTGCAGCTTTTCAAGTACTCTCTATATCACATATAACCAATTCCCTTGCTTCTAGGAAATTTATTCCTGATTTACACAGGCATAGCTGAGAGAATATTCAGACCTCAAAATTCCTAAAGCAGACTCCATTATTGTTCCAATACTAAAAAGAATTAGATGAGAGGAAAATACTCAAAGATTTGCAAGTAGTATTGCATCCCATTTGGTTATGAATGTGTGCTAAAAAACATAGTAGGAAGTTGCACAGAACATATAACAGAAGGAGAGGTTTCTCAGGAAGAAATCAATTCCAGCCAAAAAAGAAGTGAAGACATGATGCTGTTTCCATTAAAGCTAACGGGAACCAGATCGGGTTTCCACTGTAGCTGGTCTGTTCCACACAAAACAATGATAATCAAAGCAAAAATGGCATTTAGTAGGAGTCCAGAAGCTCGTGTGCTCTGTCTACAGGTCATGTTCTGTCACTTCAAGGCTGAATAAAGCTTGCATGCATAGCAGGATACATCACTTTTAATAAGACTATTCACAGAAAAAGGGACCACTCAAAGTTCACCACATCTGACCGTAAGCAGATACACAGCACAGGCTTGAGCAGTGTGTTTTATAAAACCCTTTTATGCTTCCGATGTTTCCATCTAACACCACATTGAGTTCTGAATTATTCTTTTCGTCTCTTTTCCTCTCAGAATCCATACAAAAGTGATTACTTCAGTCATTTTTCAATATTACTTTCATTCCTGGAAAATGCATTTTCAAAAGTTATTTATTTTTCACAGCATGTCATGTTGTTATATTATACTAGTTAAAATAAAACCACTGTAGGCTTCGGCACGCATTTATGTTTCTCTTCCAATGGTATGATGTAGGATTTGCAGTTTTTAAGCTGAATGTATTCTACATATTGCATTATCAATCCTTTATCTTAGGTTTGGTGTAGATTTAAAAAACAAGCTGTTAAATCAAGTTACTAAAGTAATTGAGCTATAAAACTGCCGCCTTATTTATAATCACCATTTCCCTCCGAAAAAGAGTTTTAAAAGATCAGCCGTGGTTTCTGTTATGCAATTTTTTTCAAACAACTTTATACCACTGATTCTACTTTAAACCTAATTAAAATAGCGGAGAAAATGTATGTTTCTCACATGGAGGCACTGAACTGGATTTACCAGCACATTGTAGTCTGGAACTACCCCTTACCCCTGGGACATGGAGAAGCATATTTTTGGTCGAAGGGGCAAATTGAGTCACAACCTGGGGCTGGGCTGGGTCCCTGCTCACCTCATATCCCTGCCTGAAAATTCACACTAGGAACCCTTTTCCAAAGGTTTGGTTCTGTTTGTGTTTCTTAATACCTAATCCTGGATAATGTTGGAATGCAGAAAATTATTCCTGAGTCGGAAAGGGGCTGAGAGAGAATTTATTTAAAGCTCAATCCTTTGCCTGCCCAGCTGATAGACAGCAATGACCATCCTACCACTCCTCGGGGGCCACCTCTTTGCAACCCATTCACTTAAATGTCAGGAAAATGACTGTTTATCGAGCTGCTTGCCCAAAAAACCCAAAAATCCTCTGGATCCAAGGAGTGCCTCCTCCAGCAATGGCGTGGCTGCCCTGGCACAGATGTTCCAGAGAAGGTGAGGTGGCAGGAACAGGGGACCTCTTGTTCCCTTACAGGGTCACTGCCCACTGTGCTTCTGGGACACTCTGCCCCAGTGGGAAGAGCTTGGACACTGCTGCCCATAAACACATAAACAGCTGAAAATCCCATGTTCCTGCTGCTGTGATTTCTTCAGAGTGGGGAAAAAGGGAGAAATGCAACTGGTTGTGTAGGGAAATGCCAAAATAGGGTCATCCAGCCCAAAAGGTGGCCCTCAGAGGGATGAGATGGCACTCAGACCAGCAGGATCAGTGGGATGGGATTGAGGCAGGCAGGGGACCTTCATCAATGTGCTTTGATAAATACGTATTACAGACTGCAATCCTTCTCCAACCTTGTGTTCCCTCCCCAGCCAAAATGTCTGCATGACCCTACCCATCCCTATGTCACGCCACACAAACAAAGGATGCCCTAAACCATCAATGAAACACATCTGTGCTACAGAGGCTCATCCTCTCAGAAAAGCACATTATCAGACACTCCAGCAGCTGGATACCTTTAGGAAAACTGCTCTTCTTGCAGTGCGGCTGAATAAGGTCAGGGGAAAAAAATGGTAAAAAGGTTAAATATTTCATAAAGAGTTTCACAAAAACTTTGAGTGCAGCTCTGAAATGCCTCTCCTCTCCACACCCACGGAGGTGGCCGGGAAATGGCCGAGGGCCAGATGACAGGGGACTTTTTTTCTGAAATAGCGCTGGCAGAGGCCTATCAGGAAATCTTTCAGAATTGCTTTAATCTTTCATTTTAGCTTGGTCTCTGGCCACACAAGTGCGTCCAGCCCTCAGAGACCCTGGAGGTCACTATCTGCGAGTTTTTAAAAACAGGAAAGCCATTACAGAAAAATCAGAAGAGCAAGGGAAAAAAAATAGTCGCTCTACATATGTATGTTTTTAATACAACAGAATGGTAGTTACATTTTTTTGTCCTGCTATTGCTTTTAACTAAAAAGGAAGGGAACCTGGAATGTTATAAACACCTCATAGTTTTTAGCTCTCTGCCAAAGAATTTATCCATTAAACACAACATGAACTATAAATCTGAATTTCAGCTCCTGCTCACAGCATATGAATCTATTCTCCCCTTTGATATGCATGTGAAGTTCTCATTGACACTAATGGGAGTTACACATGCTTATTATGGGATAACTAGACCTCTCGGTGTGAATATATACTTTAGACAGACAGCTTTGCTTAAGTTTAAAAAAAAGGAACGAAGAAGATAACAGTGGGGGGAAAAATCCATTATGGATGTTGTGCAAACAAAAGTGCCCTTCTGTGCATTTTTGATCAGCAGGCAGCTTTGAAAACAAAAGTAATGTATAGGTATGAAATTGCACACATGTAATCCTTCCTGCACACCGGGACACGCACGAAGACGTTCACAAACATGAGTACTTGTGATGGAGAGGCTTTGCTCAGCCCCCTCAAAGTTCTGTGCCAGTCCCAGCCTCTGAGCTGGTGTAAATCAGCTCAGCTCCGCAATTCCCACTGAACTGCCCAATTTACACCGTCTGAGCGGGTGACACGGGGTCTACGGGAGTGCTGAAAGCCCTGGGTCTCTCCTACAGGGTCTGTGTAAAGCAGCTGCCGCTCTGAATGCTAATGGGTACGGGAGTGCAGAGCACTGGTATCGGGGAGTTATTTCTTTTATGGGAACATTTCCTTAGATGTGTATTTCATTTTTTAGCTTTCTGGCAAGAGGTGTTCCCAGGGACAGCAAATAGAGAGGGAGAGTCATGTTAAATTCATAAACATACTCTGTAAGAAAGTAAGTGAACATATAAGGATGTGGTGGGTTGACCCTGGCTGGATGCCGCGCACCCACCAAAGGCACCCTATCGCTCCCCTCCTCAGATGGACAGGGAGAAAAATATAATGAAAGGCTCATGGGGCAAAATAAGGACAGGGAGAGATCATTCCGCAATTACCGTCCCAGGCAGAACAGATTCAACTTGGAGAAATTAATTTATTACCAATCAAACCAGAGTATGGCAATTAGAAATCTTAAAACGCCTTAGAATACCTTCCTCCTTTCTTTCTGGGCTTAGCTTCACTCACAATTTTCTCTACCTTCTCCACACCTCAGCAACACAAAGGGACTGGGAATAGGGGCAGTTCATCATTCAGTGTCTCTGCCATTCCTTCCTCCTCAGGGAAGGACTCCTCACACTCTTCCTCTGCTCCCCTGGGACCTCCCTCCCACAGGAGACAGTCCCATACGAACTTCTCCAGCATGAGTCCTTTCCACAGGTCACTCCTGTGGAGTTCTCCACAAACTGCTCCAGCACAGATCACTTTCCATGGGGTGCAGTTCTTAAGAACAGGCTCCTCCAGCCCATGTCCACCAAGGGGCCACAAGTCCTGCCAGCAAACGTGCTCCAGCATGGGCTCTTCCCTCCATAAGTTCACATGTCCTGCCAAGAGCCTGCTTCAACACAGACCTCCTGCTGGGTGACAGCCCCCTTTGGGCATTCGCCTGCTCCAGCGTGGGGTTCCTCCACGGGCTGTGGGTGGATCTCTGATCCACCATGGACCTTCACAGATTGCAGGGGAATCTCTGATCTAGTGCCTGCAACACCTCCTGCCCCTCATTCTCCACTGCCCTGGGAGTCTGAAAGGCTGTTCTTCTCAGATACTCTCAGTCCTGTCTCCCAGTTGCAATTACACAGGGTTTTTTCAGCTTCTTAAATAAGTTATCCCGGATCTGCCAGTACCATCTCTGATGGGCCCAGCCTTAGCGAGTCCATTTTGGACCTGGCTGGCTCCACTGGACATGGGGGAAGCTTCTGGCAGCTTCTCACAGAAGTCACCCCTACAGCCCCCCTTGTACCAAAACCTTGCCACACAGACCTAGTACAAAGGAAAATATATGAGTGAGTATATACCACATCTGCATTTTTATGGCCAAAATGGATCTGTGTGTATCCCTGTACATCTCTGTCTATATACACGGGTGTCAAAATATTGGCACAATTTATAAATTGTCCAACCAGACCAGATATCTTCAGCATTTTGTTTCTTTTTTAATCAAGAGCTTCTACTGGAAATATTAGTAAAGGGTCAATCCCTTTCCATGCACCAAGTGACACTTTTGAATAACTGTGTTATGCACAGAGCCTTAAGAAGACTTATAGGACTGTCACAATATTTAACTACTCATTTTTGCCTGCATGATTGTGGTTGATATGACCACAGAATACTGATCTATCCAAAAGAGAAAAATTATAGAGTGGAACAGTGGGATTTATGAATGAGATATCTTTGGCTGCAAAGCAGTCCCATTTATAGCACTCAGCCACCACAAAACTGCTGTGTAATTGGAAGAGAAATTTTTCCCATGTACTGAAGCTATAGTTGAACTGCCAAACAATGAGAGACAGCCTTGTCTGAATTAGAGGAGTCACATACCTGATTTTTCTCCCACTCATTTAGAAACAGACCTTATTTCCCATCTCCGCTCCTCTTATGCTGAGACTGGGGGTAGGAAAACTGCATTTTGCCAGTGCCAGAGCCAAAAGCTGATACCATTTAAGCATCATATCAGAACAAATGTGTGGACAAATCAGCAGGACTAGTCAGAGCTGCCAATTTTAACTTCCTGAGTATCTGCATGTGAAAACTGTTTTTTTCCCAAGGAGGCACATGGGCTTTTGTTATGATTATTTATTTGTGTATTATAATAGGCCAGGGAAGACACAGAGAGGGCCCTGTAATATGAGAGGACACACAGACACAGCGCTGCCCCAGGACACTCGGGAGGTGGACAGACGCTCCCAGGATGGACTGACATTCCCAGGACACACAGATGCTTGCCCATCCACCATCTCCGTGTGAAGGCACCAGGCAAGTCCCTACTGTGCTCACAGAGTGCTGTGCTCAACACTGTGCTGCAACCCAGGGGCTCTGAGGCTTTACAAGGCTCGTGATAGCAAAGCCCAACAGGTTTTGGGCTATGCCCCTGACACAGCCCCACAGCACTGCATGGATGGACAGACAGACACATCAACATTTCCCCCGTTGTGCAGATCTGTAGGGCAGCCCCAGGGTGCCAAGCAGGCAGATGCCCTTACAGGACCAGCTGTCTGATAAGCCACATATAAAAATAGCACATTGAAACCAGGGATGAAGTAAACATAAAACAAGTACGTTCCTTAGAGAAGAGCCATCTCAGCTCCTCACCTCCACAGCCAATGTGACAGGCCAGAGGCCAATCAGGGGCACAGTCCTCCTGAGAGCACTTGATTGGGCACATCCCATGGGGACAGCACAGCATCACCTCCTCTGGAGTGACCAGGACAAGCTGCTTTGTCATCACTCCACGGTGTGACACCCCACAGTGTCCCTTTACTTCTCCCTACCCTCTCCATCATTCCTTGTGTGGCCTTTAGCCGGGAGGCTGCTGGCCAGGAAGAAAGAACTGTGCCTAGTGAAGCTTTTTCCTCTCTGCCCAGAGCCACTGCAATTTCCACAACAGCCACATAACAACAGCACGAGGCATCATTTTCAAATACAGTCCTGTGGAAAGAAAGTTCTCAGGCAACACTTTCCATGAAAATTTCAGGGTGAAAGGCAGGACAGAGTGAATCAAGCCATAAGCTTATGCTGGGAAGCACATGGAAAGCGCTGTAGAGCGGCTCCAGAGTCATTCAGACTCCCCGTCAGAATGAAGAAGTCAGGAAACAGGTTTATTTGCATCATTACAATGTGATTGCTGCTGGGAACACCTTCCTGTTGAGGCCCTCTGACCGCATCCCTAATCACAGGCGCTGTTGAGGATGCTCTGCATGACCCTCAGATCACAGCACCACAGGAGATGCAGCACGAGCAGCTCCACTCCCTAAAGAGTGACAGCACAGCCAGAGGGGAGAGAAACAAACACCTCAACTAATTGATTGCAACGATGGGGGGAGCGGATACCATCCCTGAGCATTTCAGGTGGGGTTCCTCCAACACTCTACCAATGGGGCTTCCCAGAGATGCCTGTGGCTGCTTCAGCTCTCAAACTCAGTGGCTCATTCATTCACTTGAATCAGTGGCTCTGGAAGCCCAATTGTGAAATACTGACGGTGGGAATTAAATCTCTGCTCTGGAAATCAGGACCCCTCCCCAAAGCTCAAAGGTGGGGAGCTCCAAAAATTCAAGTACCTGGAAATTCAGGACAACATTTTCTGCCAGCAATGAACAGGAAGGTTCAGAACAACTTCTCCAACTGTCAATGTGTTGGGTCAATTTGCATTTTCACTTTTCACATCATCCACAGTGAAAATCAAAATACCCCAGTGCAAATAGAACACAACTTTATGCTTTAACAGGTTTCATAATTTTGTCAAGATTCTCTAATCCATTTCAAATTCTCTTTAACAACAGGATTTCTTCTATGTTTACATTTGAACTGTGGGTGATTAAACAGCAAGCAGCAGAAAATTAATATGTTAAATTCAAAACCACAGAAAAATAGATAATCTCATTGTCCAGTGAAAATCCCAGGAATCCTTGAGTTTCCAGGAACAAAAGCTACAACTCACACAGGCTTAGGCCTTAGTGGATTTAATGTTGCTCAATAGCAAGTACTGATTGTGAGGTTTTTTACTAACCTACAATACAGAACTTGGCTAATACTTAAACAAATAAATAAACCTTATTTATATTTAAAGAAGAAAAAAAATTGAAGGAGGTCAGATGTGCTGCAGGAAGCAGTGAATGCTATGGATTCAGAACCACATCTGAAAACCTCCTCCAGGTCCCCAGAGACAGTCACAGGACGCTGCCCTGAGCCCCTGCCCCCAGCCAGGCAAATTGGAAATGTGAATGATGACTCTCATTTTCCTGTTAAAATTCATTGGATTTGTTATTTGGTTGTGTTTCTCCAAAGGACACTTTGCGCATAGAAACTTCAGTGCAGGCTCCTGGTGCCAAAATCTTTCTCTCTCCTGTTTAGCAGCACAAGAGATACCATAAGGGAGTTCCAAGGACCCGGCCAAGATCCTCTTGACATAATGAAAGGACTTTCCTTGGGGCAATGACACCATGACCAGACCTCACTGATGGCAACACAGTACATGGGCAAGGTGGAGCGACAAGGACCTGAAGGAACCTGGATACTGGTAGAAGTGATGGAGAAGTATTTGGAGTTATAAAAACATGTGAGTCCTAAAGAGCTCCTGGAATCTGTCTCTAGAGACTCCCCCTTCCTTGTGGCCTGAGCAGTTTTCCCTACCACAGTCCAGAGGGATGTTGGGGGGGTAACAAATAGGAGGCCACCAAGCCCTCGCCCACAGCAATGAGCTCAATATTCATTCCTGCCATCGAGTTGAGAGGAGCTGCAGACAGGGTTTGCCACTGCTGGGAGCAGGGAATCCCATATTCCCTGGGAAGGAGGCAGCAGCGGCATCCAGTAGATGTCAGGGGCAGAGGCATCTCTTATATATGCACTGCCCAAACAGAAAAACACAAATACAGGACTCAATCAGCCTCTGGACAATTAATATCATCATTAGGGCAGCTTCATTTCTCCTGCTCCGAGTTTAGCCCCACCACCCTTGGCAGTGAAGCACAGAACTGACAGCCACAGTAATAACGTTCATACATTTACATATGTATCCCTTGAATGCCCTATTGATGTCCCTGTGAGAAAGGACTCAGTAAAACACTGCAAATTAATGATATAAGAAGCGAAATACATTCTGCACTGCATGATTTAAACAAAAAATAGTCTCAGATGAAGAGACACGAAGTAACAATATAAAGGCAGAATGAAACATTTTGATCTGCTGAATGCCTTTATAAATATTTGAGTATCATTTATTTATGTTTTCCTTCTTTTCATTGTAAAGCAAGGTCTTCTGACAAAAGCCCTCGTTTGGAGAACACTGCGCTTTATTATTTAACTTCCTAAAAGCAACATCAAAGGCTTGAGTTTAAAGCTTTAAAACAAATGAACTATTTGCAATATTTTAAAGATTTAGAGATGAGACGAGAAGGAGTTCTCATCAGCTCAGATCTAAAGACCTCTGTGGTCTCTGCTGGGCAAGCAAGACACAACAGTTCTGCCAAAGGCTGGGGAACAAAATCCCTGACATCCTTTTGCAAGCACCAGCTGTAGCATGTGCCCAGGGCTGCCAAGATGCTTCAAGTTTAGTCATTCTCCTTCCCACCATTGCATTTCACCTGCAGTCACCCTGCTCTCCTCTTCCAACTGTCTCACCATCATTGTCAGGACACTCTGGTGCTGGGTGTCACCTGAACCACATGCAGTGGTCTCCAGCTAGGACACTGCATCACTCACACTACTCAGACACTGATCAATTCCCGTCCTGGCACTGCCAGGATACAGAACAAGCATCTGATACTGCCAGAAGAAAATTAGCCCGTGCCGAGTCTGGCACCCGTACATGTGATGGGAACATGTGGTTGTTACTGGCATTCACAAAGTGGGTAATATGACAAATTTCTCCAGCTTTGTAAAGTGTGGAGACAAAGTCTGGAAGCAATGCTGAAGGGAACTTCAAATGCTTCCCTGGTGGATCTGGTTCTTAAGACAACATGCAAAAAAAGAAAGAGAATATGTTGTCCCTCCAGCCTGCAACTGCCTCATGTAAACATTCTTCTATGCACACAGGAGACAGAGCCATGCACCCATCCCACCTCAGTGCATGGGAGACCATTTCTCCAGTGAACAAGCTTTGCTCTGCAACACAGACTGACACGCAGACAAAACTCCTCAAGGTTTCTTCATGTGGAGGCAAACATAACACAACCCAGAGGGCTCCCACTCCCACTGAAGCCAGAAGCTGAGGGACCAAGCAAGCATAGATCTGGTCTTCATTTCATAACCCATCCCCTGCTTCCTCTCTCTAATGCTTAAATCATGATGTGCTCATGTAACACATCTTCTTCTGTCTTTTTTTTTCGCGGCCAGGGCAGCCTGACTCATGCTGCATGTATCCTGTTCAGACCTCAGCATCATTCACCAGCCCTCTCAGCACTCGCCAGCTCTCACAGCCAATAAAAGGACAAGAATCAGAACTTGGCGCTCGGTAACACCATCCACGACATCCACAGTGAGTGTAAATCTGCAGAGCTCCATCAGCTTCAGTTTTATATGCAATAAAAAAATAAAGCCTTCATTAGGTGTTATGCAGTTTGTAAGAAAATCCCAAAATTAATTTATTTGGGGAAAAAAAATTTAAAAGAATATTGACTTCCAGCTCAATGCCAAGATCATTTCCTTACTGGTTTGCTTTGAGAAAATCTGGTTTAGGTCATACAAACTTAAAACCCCTCAAACACAGTTATGAAAATCTTAAATTCCACCTAAACTGGCTGAAATTATGCAGGCACCTTTAAAAAAAAAAATCAGTTTGCGTTTTAAAGCAGAATGGACTCAGCCATCCATTAAATATGACAAGGTCTGCATTTTATTTAGACATTGCCATTAATAATGAAATGATGTATGATTTCCATTCCTGCAGTTCTTCCTTCCCTACACAATCAATTACGCATTTAAGAAAATATTTACTTATAATAAAACTATTATAATTAAGCATTACTGGCATGAGTTTGAACAAATCAGGAGATGATCTCTAAGGTGCACGACACAATAAGACACATACTCTGCTTCAAAGAGGCATTCATTCCTGTCTGGCAGGGGAAAAAAAATATGTAAAAGTTAAAGGGAAGCAAGGTTCAGCGCAATGCTGCAGATCCCACCATCCTTCTGACCTCAAGAGGTAAATCCTCCTTGTTAGAAGGTCCTTGGGGCTACTCATGTTGCTAAAGCAAATAGATTTTGACCCAAGAGAAGTCACATGGAAAACTATGTGAATATGAAGGTTGATAAGGGAAGGAAAGATCCTCTCAAAGACCAGACATTTCCTGGGTGAAGAACAGGATGCTAAAAGTAAACTTAAGAGTGCTAGACGTGACCAAATTCTCTGGAGAAGCAAAGACCATTGCTGTCCTGGTGAGCATGAGCTGGAGCTCGGGCCTGCCCGTGATCCCCAGAGTGACACCTCTTGAATTCCCCCATTGCATACATAATTTCCTGATTCCTGGTCAGCTGGTGCAAAGGGCTCTTATTGTCAGTAGGGAAAACACCCAAGGGCAGCTGAGCTGCACAGCTCATCCAGTAGTGCCCCAAAGTTTTAGCACAAGGAGCAAGCACGTGATATTTACAGCTCCTTTCTGCTTCCCAGTGTTCACTGGAGGCCCTGGAAAGTAGAGCATAAATCACAGTAGGCACAGGAAAACTACTCCGGCCATGCCAGGAGAGCAGCACCCTTCCCAGTCATACAGAGGGATGAATCCTGGCTCACGAAGGTGGCGTTGTAGGTAGGAAGGGAAATGGAGAGAAAGTGGCTGGAGGCCAGAAAGCAGAAGCCAAGGAGATGGCAATTAGGATGCAGGAGCCGCCAGAGATATGGCATCACCGGAGATTTACAGTGCGTACACACCTCCCTCTCTGCTCCCAATGTACTCGCTCTTTCTTTCTGTCCATACACATACAGTAAATCTTCGGTGACTCCTTATCTCCCAGTCTGCTTCTAGATCCTAATTGCTATCTATCTCTGTCTGCCTGCCACTTCCAGGTCTCCCAGCCTCTTCTCTTGCAGCTCCCAGCCCCCCAGCCTCTTCCTCTGCCTGCGTGCAGCAGGTTTTTATATCGCGCTGGCATGGGCAGCCAAAATTTCCCCTTCTCAACTAAACATTACACTCCAAAATATGCAGGACAATCCTCAGCTCCTCGGCACAAGGCAGGTCAAAGCCAGGGGGCTGCAGTGTGGAAGGATAAGCTTGTAACAGCTCCTGCCCCATCAGCCTCCTCCCTTGGCTCCCCTGCATGACCCAACCACCCTGGCTTCTTCCCTGGACATCAGCTGGCTCCAGCTTTCCAGGCTGGCACCACCTTCCCAGCCCAACACCGCTGGGGCACACGGAGGGTTCCTTCCTCAAGGCTCAGCATGGCGCTCGCTTGGTTTCATTTTTATTTACTACTATTCTTTACTACTATTTATTTATTCACTCCTATTTTTATTTCACTTTGAACATGCCCAGCTGTGTCATCTTGGTTTTGCTGAAAATGAAAACAAAGAAGCTGCATTCAAATGCAGCCTTTCATTGCATGAATACATTTCCCATCCAACACAGCTCCTCTGCTCCCACCCTGAAATTAGAGCTTAAAAGGCAGCATCGTCACTGTACCTCACATCTATTCCCTGGGCTGATATTTTCTTTATTTATTTTATTAATTCTTTTTGAAAAACAAACATATCAAGGCTTCTAATAGCTCAATTTGCTCCTTGCAAAGCAGGAGGAAACAAACAAGTATAATTTTATATTTGATATAGCAACAAACTTAAGTGCCTCTGCCCTTTCCCAGCAAAATACCGTGCCTGCTTTTACAGTCTCTGACACAGAATTGGTCACCAATTTTTTTGTTTTGAGCATTGAGTTCAGTTTTTGTCTTGCGAAATGTAACTTTACTCTAGTGATCTCTAAGCCTGAGGCTTTTTGGTTTGGCTTAACAGTAATTATATAGATGTTGAGAAAGGGAAAAATGTTCTTTACACTTCATAATTCTACTGTGCTTCTCTCCTAATGGAGAAGGGATATTTTCTCATTCGCGGAGATGACGATCCAAAAGGAAGATACAGAACATACTGTGCGGAAGAAAACATCCCTGAAGAATGTTGCAAACCGCAATGCCAAGGCAGCATTTGTAATTCTGTCTTTGGCTTTTAGCAAGGGAGCAATCAGAGAGGAGAAAGGAGAGAGAGAAGTGAAAGAAAAAAGTGAGGGAAAGAATAAAAAGGGTGGAAGAAAAAGTTAAAGGAAGAAAGAACAAGGGAAGGAAAGAGGGTGAAAGGAGGAAAAGGAAATAAAGAGGGGAAAGGAAAAAGGGAGAGGGAAGAGGAAAGAAAATAGAGAGAAGAAAAGAAAAAGATTAAGAGAAAGAAAAGAAGAGAGAAAAGGAGGAGAGAAAATAGAAGAAAGAAGAAACAATAAAGAAAACAGATAAGAAACAAGAGAAGAGAAAAAGAAAAGAATCAGGAAAAGTGAAATATGATACAAAAAGTAACAGAGAGGGAGGAGGAAAAAAAGAGCAACAATAGGGAGTGTGGGGGGGGAGAAGGAAAAAGAAAAAGAAGAGAGTGAGAAAGGAGAAGGGATAGGAAAGGGGAGACCCCGCTGCGCATTCCCGGGAGACATCCCGGAGGCGGCGGCAGAGGGATTTACAGCGCAGAGCCCCCGATGTGAGCCCCGATTCACGGCCCCGACAATGGCACCTCTGAGAGCCCGCGGGGCTCCAGGCGCTGCTCCCTCCTCCCCGAACCCTCCCCACCGCCCGCACACGGCCGGGATGCAGAACTGAGCGCGCTCCTAAATTAGCTTTACCATAAATCTTTTAGGCTCTTAAATAAATAAGTAAATAACACTGCTCCCTTTTGCCCTCTTTCCTTTTTTTTTTTTTTTTTTTTAAGCATGTAACTCTTCATAAGCCTCAAGCCCTTGGACTTCCCTACCAGCAGTAACAGGAGACTCGAGTTCGAATTTGGGGGATTGGGGTTTTTGTTTTGTTTTGTTTTTCCTCTCAGCAGCAACTTACTGTACTTTCAAACTTTGCAAAAGGCTTTGGTTGGTTTATTTCCCTGCTTTCAAATGACATTATGATTTTAATCAAAACGGACTGGTTTCTGGAGAAGGCCAGAGCAAACTGGGATGGGGAGGCAGCTCAGTTGGGCGGTTTATAGCAGTTCAGAAGAAGGTTTTGTAAACAAACACAGCTCAGAGGTAGAAAAGCAAATACAGTGAGTGAAATTTGGCCTCCAAAGACTATGGTGTGGCTCAATGAGGCCAGTATTTTCACATCCACACACAACTTTTCCTCCAGCAAACATAAAACCATTTCTCCATTACTCAAGTAATGGAGAAAACAGCTCCAAAACTTCATTATTATTATTGTTGTTGAAACAACTTGATGCTGTCAGACAAGAGCAACATAAATACAGGTGATGACTGACTACAGGGAGCAAACATTCCACAGGGTTTTTTGGCTATCAGAGTCCTCTTCCACTGCAATCTCCCCAGAGCACAGGGCAGCATCGTGGACCCCGAGTCAGCACAGGAGGGTTCCCTCAAACAGGGTCACGGCCCCTTCAGTGCTGACCTGGTTCCTGCACACCTAAACCTCAGAGTAACCATGGACACAAAGGTTTAGCTTCCTGTTACCCAGACATTTTTCTTGTAAAGCCTGGAGGAAAAAAATGGAAAATAGGGAAGAACTAGACAAGGTTCCAGGATTGGGTCATTTGGGGCAAATAAGAGTAAATTCCCCTAGTCAGTGTCAGTGCTACTGTGGCCATTTCCTTGGGCCGTGATTCCAGTGAGGAGCCCAGCGCAGAGCAGTCCAGGCTGGGCTGTGTATGGCACAGCAGGCAATGCACTGAGCTCTGTCATGCCATGCAGAGGGACACCTGAGTGACAGGAAGAGAAGCTCCTCTCAGGTGGAGGAGTTGCACACTCACATTAAAAAGTACAAATTAAAGTCCCTCTGCTTGGCTTGAGCCTGTGCCATTTATCTCCCTCATCACCAAACTGCGCTGAAACAAATCACCTGCCTGATGCTCTTGGGGAAAGGGCCAGAACATGAACCACACGAGAGCTCACGCTGAGAACAGCTTGCCAAGGTGAGAAAGGGCTCCCAAAGCAAACCCCAGGCTTGAATTTAGACGAGGGTGAAAGCAAAAGTGAGGCAAGAACTGACAAAACTGTGGGTCAGCACTCTCGCAGCGTGGGGCCAGCACGGGCAGCTCCAGCAGAGATGGCCATCTCACTGCTCCTCAAGT
Source organism: Pitta sordida (assembly GCA_013390025.1). Taxonomy (NCBI): domain Eukaryota; kingdom Metazoa; phylum Chordata; class Aves; order Passeriformes; family Pittidae; genus Pitta; species Pitta sordida. The sequence continues at coordinate 780,601 of WEKX01028141.1, forward strand.
CTTTCTGCTAAGGGCTAAGCAAGGTGAGCCACAAGCTGAGGGCTGGATAAGTATCCCAGATGCCTTCAGGACCTCTCAAAGTCAGGGAGACCCCTCCACACAGGGAGAACTGTTGGGTGTCAGTTTTCAACATTGGAGTCGTAATCTGTCTACCTTTGTCCCCTCCTTCCTACAGAATGGGAGCATCAGATTAAAAAAAAAAAATCAAAGGGAAAACATTAATAAATAATAATCAAGATCATCTGCAGTTTTAATGATAAGCTATTTAATGAATTATAAAGTACCTATAACTCAAAGTATGAGACTGTACATTGTCAAAACTGGCATTAAAGTGTATGGAGATAATTAGGCAGTAATGACCTCCACAGAGGGCTTTTCCTGGGAATTAATGACCAGTCGGGAGGAGCTGATGGCTCAAGGCACGAGCAAGGGCCATTAACCCCAGCTGGTCATTAATACTCAGGAAATGCCCAGCTCTGAGGCCGTTATTGTGAGTATATGATAAAATAAAGGGGGAGCAATTATGAATATCTGAATTTGGGGGCTGATGGGAGAGGTGACACTTGCCCGTACTGCAACCTTCACTCAGCCCTGATACTCCTGCAACCAGCCGCACTCAGGTGGGCACCTCTGACACAAACTCTCTCTCGACCCCAACACTGGCATTTAGGTGACATCTTTGTGACCAAAAAGAGTAAAAGTAAAACATCTTAACAAGCAGCACAAAACCGGAGGGTTTGTTTCGGTCCGAATTTCGAATACTAAATCCTTGTGCTATTAGCAGCTCCAGAGCCCAAGTGTCAGGCTCACCTGTCTAAGCAGCGCGTTGTGTAACGTCAGACACACCCTAGGGATCCCCACAGACAGCCCTGGGCACTGCTGGCAGTGTGGCCCCGGAGGCAGAAGAGTTCCCTCTCAGCCTAACCCTACAGGCACCTCTGCCCGGACTAGTTACGGCTTTAGAAGGGCTCGGAGGAAGAGGAGTGTCACCTTCTGCTGGGGCAGAACAAAAGCTGATGTAAAGCTGACCCTGAATGCAGGACTTACATCCTCCCTGCCACACGCAGCACTGCAGCAGTGAGCTGGCACCAGCTTGGAGCGTCGGCTGGGTGTCAGAGACCTTCACCAGAGCATCAAAACAGAACTGAAGCTCTGCTGGACCCAGAAGGGCATGGAAGGATTTGAGGATACAGTCCCCTGCGACTGATTCCCGCATTCCCTCCTCCCCCTTGTAAACAGAGGGAGGAATCAGCATCAGCTGTTTTGCTGGGTGATGACACCCAGATCCCTGCTGCTCCCAGCCCCGTGTCCCCCTTCCAACACCCACCAAGGAATGGGGGTTCGTACCTCTGAAAGCTCTAAATCGACATCTCCGTTTTTCCCTGGCAGGGGAAGGAGGGGAGGGGATGTCCATCGCCCAGCACAGTGCCCACCCCCAGCTGCAATTATCCAAGCTGGCTCTAAATAAACCCGCGGGGGAGTGAAGGGGCTTGATTTTCCAGTATAGCCCCTCTGGTCGTTTATTTACCCCAGTGCCATAGTCCTGCACTGAACATGCATAAATGTGCTCAGAGGTGACAAGCCCAGAACATTTTGCCCTGTAGGATCACAGCGTATGCAAATTTTCACCTACACAAACAAATCCATGATGGTTGCAAATATTTCCAAATTATTCTCTGCAGCCCTCGGCACTAATCACGCTGTTTGTGAGAACAGAGCAGCAATGTTTGTTGGCAAAATAAAGCATCTCTAAGTTTCTTACAATCTGGAAAGAAACCCAGAGCAGCTCCTCAGCCACAGCGTTTCTCCTTAACTGTTTACAATCGATCAGAAGGAAAAAAAAAAAAATAAGTATCCCACTGGCAATATGGAGTTTTCAACAATTATGAGTTAAAACAAGCTATCGTTTAGCACAGGAAAATCACTACACGAGGAAAATTAGTGCTTGTTAGTACATGTAATATTCAGAATCACGAATAGAATAAAAGCAGCAATGCAGAAACTGTTATCAGCAGAGAGAAAATTATTCAAGTATGCATTTGAGTAATTCTGCATTTTAATTTAACCCTTTGAAACATTAATCAAACCATGGCTAATTATAGGAATTAAGGAATTAAACGATGGAATCTTCTAAAAGATATTATTTAAAAGGCAGTTTATACAATTACTTGTATAGATGTTTGCTTTAAAGAGGGAAACATTTCTACTGTAATGAAAAGGGTCTTAGAAAATTAAATTAACAAGAGGGGACCAGGCTGATATGAAACTAAATTAGCATCAAATGCAAATTACAGGGTACTTAATGGTAGAAACAGGTGCAGAGCAGGTCCCTAAATGAGATAAATGAATAAAACATCCCTCTGCACAAATGTGGAAGCTGACACAAAGTCAATGATATGAATAATTCAGCAGCCTCAACACTGCTGTTGAGGTCAGCTTTCCTTGACCTTTGAAACAGGAAGTAAAATTCTGTCCAAATTTGAGTGACTGGAAATGCAGCCGTTATTTGTTGGGGGGAAAAAATAAAATTAAATTAAAAAGAAAACAAACAGAAAATCTGGATTAAAAACCACAAAACTACCAAAAATACAAATCCACTGTATGCATGTGAGAATGTATATAATGTATATGAGAGATTTTAGGTCATGACATGATCTAAGCATGTTCAGAGCTAAATGGTTTCATCTTTCAACAAATAATTTATTTGTGCTAAAGGGGACATTAATAGAGTCAAAGTCATTGCACTCCAGGCATTAAAGAAATCAAATCATTTATAAGGAGCTGTTCAAAGCTCAGTGATCAGTCATTTTCTTTGCAATAAACTTTTTTTTTAAATAAAGGAACAGGAAGACTCCTTTTCTTGAATTTTTACCTAAGCTACCAATTTAGCCAGTATTACATTTCAAACATTAAGAAGCCACAATTTAAACTATAAACCACCCTAACAGTGTGCATAGAAAGACAAGCTTGCACAAATCTGAGAGAATCCTTAAAGTAGGTTTATATATATATATATATATATGCAGTTTACATTGATATCTTAAAATGTAAATGATGCCCAGAAACAAATGCTTTTATTCCACAGAATGAACACTACTCTCCTTTAGAAAGACAAATCTGGAGCAGCTGCCTTAAGTCCAACAAAATATCTCCAAATTTACGTCTTTATAACTAGTGAAGATGATTTCTGCATCTTTCCCTATACCAAAATACCCAGCTACAAGCATAGCTTGTATTATTTCTGACTAGATGTATAGTCCTAATTTTAAATTGAATTTGACACTGAAACAGATTAATAAGGTATGACAAGAAACTGATTTCTCCAAGCGGGAAGAAAGGAAGAACATCACCTCCGCAGCTCATCTTCTAGGGAAAAAAAAAAGATGCAAGATATTGGAAGTTATCTCTACTCTCCCTTTTGTTACATTAATCTCTCTTCACCTGCTTACTTGCCTTCTGCAGAACACATATCTGATATACAGTTATTTGGTATCAGGGGGTTAATTTTCTCATCCCTGCTTTGGTCCAAGGGACTGGGACTGCAGGATAAGCCTCTGCCTCCAGAAAGTTTGGTGAGCAGTCAAAGCAAGCTCCGGCAGCAGCCACCCTGGAGGTGCATATTAATGAGATAAACCAAAAACCAGCCCTGATGTTGTATCATCCCACGTTACAAACCCAGCACCGGCAGTTTGGGGGTTAGTTCCTGGCTCTGCTCAGCTCCGGGTTTCTGTGCCGAGTGGCTCCTCCAAACGCCGGCTCTGAGAACCCAGCTGGTTCTCATTTCCAAACAACCAGTTTCTCTATCCCCAAGTGCTAAAGAAAATAATCCCAGCAATCCATGACTACATGCTTTCACAGGGACAGCAGTGAGAATTTGATTGTAGAGATAATTAAAGTCATTCCTGAAACTTTCAAGGAAAAGAAGCCAGGGGGTGGGAGGACGGGGGGAGAGAAGGGGGCCAACAAGGACAATGATGCTCATGTTTAAGTTGAACTAAGCAACCAGTCCGGCTTGGAGAAACAGGGACACACGTGCTACTTTTGGGGAATTTGTTTTCCTGAAAATTCTCTCTCTGCTTTGCTCCAATAGTTACAATATTTGCAAAGAAAATGTGATAGACTGTGGCAAGTAGGAAGATTAGAGTGAGATCTGGAGCCTGGATGTTCCTAATTTGGCAGGAGTATCCAGAAGGAAATGCTTTTGCATTCTGGTAAACTTGAATAAAATTATGTATTTCGATTAGAAGGGTTCAAAGGGAAATGATACCATAAAAGTAATAAAACCCACTGCTATCTGCTTCAAACACTGAAAACATCTTTTTAAAATTAATGTTTCCTGCAGCCCTGCCATGAGTTAGGTCTGAAATAATTTTAATATTCACAACACTCTGGAGCAGGTCAATCTAGAGCCAACCATGTGACTGCGTTAGACCTCTACATTTTTCCAAAACAGTGGAGTAATTTACACCACTCCAGCTGGTGTAAATCACCAGGGTGTCTCTGGCATCAGGAGTGCTGGGAAGCACTAGCCTCACTAAAAAACAATCATAATGATGATGATTAAAAGGAAAAAGAAAAAAAAAGCCACATCAACCAACAACAAGAAGAAGCCTCGCTCCCAGCAAAGCTCAATTGTACAAACGCCGTGTCACACGTCTGCTCTGACCCTCGTCATCCTGAAATCGGTGTGAAATTCAGAGATGGAGAGAAAGAGTTTAAAGCACTTGTAATCTCTCAGTCTGCACTATCTGCCTTGAGCAGGAAGGAGGGATCCGCTCAATGAGAGCTATTCAGGGCCTCTCAATTAACCTGATTAGTTCAGCACGCTGCTCTCATGAATGACACCTTATCTTGGAAATGAAGGGAAAAAACTTCCTTCCTTCTGGAGATACAGGCGGTCCCTGTATCCCAGCGCAGGGTGCCCAGGGCCAGCTCCCCATCTCCCCGAGGAGCTGCTTTTGGGGTGGCAGGGCCAGGCAGCCCAGGTGGCCCAAGGAGGGAGGGGGTCCCCTTCTTTCAGACCCAACCAGGCACATGATGGGATTTGCTGCCATGGTTAACCCTTCCAGCACTGCGCAGAGCCCATCCGGGAGCTGCTGGCAGGTGAACCCCCGGGAACACGGTCTTGTGTAATTGTTGTAGTCTGGAACTTGTTTCATATGTGACAGAACGATAACTGGGTTACCATGGCAAAAAGCATTCCCAAAATTCTCTTTTGTTTCCTCGAGAACAGTCTCCCTATTTTTTTCCCCTCCAAATCATGCCAATTTACAATAACACAAATATTAACTAACAGCGCGTTATTCTTCCATGAGCGTACGGCTGCGGATGTCAACAAGGCTGACTGTTACATACCAACTCCAAGAATTAATCAGGGAAAATAGGTGTCTCAATTACAATTATAACACTGAAAACTCAAATTTATGAATGCCCATCCAACTTTGAAGACATTTATTATAAAATTCTGATGACTTCAAGAGTATTAATGTACTAATGACAAATTAGGACTTGATGTATTAATGTTCTTGTAATTTCTGGCAAATGAAGTTACCATTGTCACAGCAGAGCAGTCCTTCAGAAAAGAAAATTCCTCTCTCCTGCCACATGGTGCACGACAGATGACAATTTATGTACACATAATGGGGTTCAGCAAGAAGTTTTCCTCCTACATCACACTACAGTTTATCCCATTTTTCAGAATGCCAGAGCTATCGTGAAGCTCACTGTTTTTTTATTAAAAAAAAAAAAAAAGAAGATAGTTGTAAGCTGAGGGATTGTCTTGCCTAAACAGCTCTGTAGGTAGAAACTCCCTCACTGCGCATCCCTCACTCAGCAGCCTCAGAGCCCAACAGGGCCCAGTAACACCAGACCATGGTGTCAATGGGAAAACAAGACCCAGAGAAAAGGAAAAAAAACCCAGATTTACAGAGTTGCTTTTACTTTGAGCTCATAAACCCCAGTCTGAGAAACAAATTCTGCTCCAGAGAAGTCCTGACCACTTCTTTGTAATGCACCCCGATTTCCTTATTTTTCATAAAAAAAGGGGCAAATCCTGATTCAAGCTGCAGGGCAACTATTACAGAACATGTTCACATCCTTTCCTTTCATTTTCCCATCCTTTCCTTCTCCTGCCTGCATAACCCCTAACAAGATGTGACATGGCATGTGCTCCTGTTTGTAGCCAAATTCCAGCTCGTGTGGGACTGTGTCAGTGATATGGATGCACACGGAGCAGCTGGGAGGAGATGTTACCATCAGGTCTTAATAGCTCTGAGTGTGGCTGATTTTATTCTTCTTTTAGAGCAAAGAACTTTATAATGAATACGGAATACATTTCTCCTCTCCTTGTGTCATCTTTCTGCAAAATTTGAACTAGGTAAAGTGGTTTTTAACATCCACTTATCAAAGTGACTTAACATCTGGGAAGTCAGCCAATGGTTATGTAGTGATGCAGATGCCAAAAAATCCAACTGAAAGATTGTATTGAGGGAGTTTACAGAAAAGGCCTGACTCAACTGGGTGGAAGCGGGTGGTTATCCTGGTCAGGAAAGCCTGAGAGTCTCCCTGAAAAATCGTGGAAAAAATTGAGGAAAAATATTACGGTTTAAATAGCTAATTTTTAACCCATTGTAGACACTGGGTGTGTTCTGCACCAATAACTTTTCCCAAAGGCGGGTTTTGGAATCAACAGATGAATCGTTTGTCAAAGTCCACAAGAAGATTTACAGAAAATTCTTTCTGTCTCTGACAGTCACTAAGATAATACTAAGACAAAGATCATTTTTTGATTGCTAGATACTCACAGTGGGATTTCAAGTCTTTCTAACTTCTAGTTACATAAAATCAATCCTTTCCAGGGTCACAATCATGATATTTAAAAATATCTTTTTTATTTTTTAATTAATCTCTGAAAAAATTACAAACATTCTGCCAATTGAATGATGTCATTGGCTGAAACAGTTTGCAACTCTGATTAGAAAGTCAATGTGAGAGGAGCACTAAGAAAACCCAAGTATCAAGCAAGTCTGTAGCACCTTGACACTATGGCATTGTAGCATCATCTGGAGTTTTTGTAACCTCATTTTTCATCTCTTACTAGCCCACTGTAGCACTGGAAGAGTTAAAGAAAACAATAAAAGAACAACTGAGTGTACAGGGTAGGATTTACTGGCATTTACTTCTAATTCTATGGTCCTTTGCTCTGTGGCTTATCAGCCCTATGTCAGCCCTTTTTCCTCCTTTATATTTCACGAGGAGACCCACACGCTGGTACTGAGAGACAGAGCCCAAGTGTCTGTAAGCTTTTTGTCAGGTAAAAAGAGGAAAAAAAGGAAAGGAACTAGAGGAAAAGCAAAGCTAAGAGGCATCTATTAGATGTCACTAGGCTTTTGTATTCATGTCAATGATTCAGGATTAGAGTATTTGAAATAATCTTATTGAGAGAACTGAAAAGCCCCACAGAGGGAAAGCCTGCTCGGTAGCATATGGCAGAGCAGCAGACAATATCTTATTAAGGATGTGTTAGCTAACACCATTACTTTTTATATTACATTACTGAACTATTGTGCCTCAGCCGGTTAGCGAGATGTCAGAGTTGTGGAATTGCAGATTGGACGTTACCGTGTCGCTACACACCCAAAAAGATTTGGCCGGGTGTCCGCTGGGGGGGGGGACGGTGGCAGTGGGATGCTTTTGCCTCACCCCTCCCCAGGCCCCTGGGAGGGGGAACTCAGCAAAGGGGAAATGATGTCCCCAAGTGAAGTTGTGGGAACACATCATCCAGTGGCCACCCACCCTTCCCACATTCAGGTCACCCCCTCTCAGGGCTGACTGAGAGAAACAAAGACACAGAGGGTACTTTTGGCTCTATCTCCAGCAAAAAAAATCCCAAACTATTGCCAAACTCGGCTTCTTGTCAGATGAAGGGAATTTAATTTTGTTATAGCGAATGCTGTTAGTCTAAAAATCTTTCTTTGCTCTTGGACAAAAGCTTGTAATTGGAGAAATAGCTCTTTTTAAAGTTATCTTCATCTGCCTACACCTTTAGAGGCAGCAAGAAACCAAAGACAAAACAGCACTGTTCATAGCATTTCAATGATTGCACTGAAAGGCTCTATATCTGGGTCACCTTACTACTGTCCAGTATATAATTTCAATGACTTGATATAAAGCCTTTTAATAACTAATTTAATATAATTCACATATTAACAGCACCAGAAAATCTGTATTCACTTTTCCTATTTCCAGATACTTTTTAAGAAAAGTCAGTAGAAAATTATTCATTCCATATAAAAAAATATAAAGTCCACTAAAATACTGTCCTTAGCAAAAAAGTAAACATCCAATTGATACAGTAATATATTCTGATCACAAACTACCTATGCAAAGTTGCTAATGTAACACACTGGGAACTTTATGTTTTTTCTGTACTTTTCCAGAACTGTTACAGAAAAAAAAACCCAACATGATACTGGTATGAATTTTTCTTTTTCCCTGTAGCATTTCCCACTACTGCTACACAGACTTGTTCTGAGAACAGTGTTAAAACCATTTCTAGAAAGTTCTCAGTTGTGATTTGGACAGTAACCTACTAATGTTTCTTACTCTCTTTTAACCTTATTCGTAAGATGTTGTATTAAAATTAAATGCTTCTAGCAGGCAGAAATGCCTTTGAATTCCACACAGTTTTGTAGATATGTCCAGTTACTTGTAAGAAGAGATTTTGGCGGCTAGAATATGCAAACGTTTATGACTATTCACACACTTCAGTATCTGCAGGATAACACTTGGGTTGTGTTTTTACCCAATAAACTCTGGGATAGAGCTGTGATAAATTTTTCATGTTCAGAAGAGTTTTAGCTAATCTGCATTAAAACTGAGGATGATCTCTGTAAATACATTTCCCTATCGCTCTTACTCATGTATGCATTCCCACTGTGACAGCAAATATGGAAATCAATCAGGTGTTAAGATGGAAAGGGAAATTTACCCACTCCAGGAACTATGTGTGTATATATATGCATATGAGAAAAAGCTAGTGGGTTTTTCCCCCCAAAAAAATCCCCTCTCTTGAGAGAGAAAACCTGGCACTGAGCTGCATGGAGTCAGGGAGCCCACTGTGCTGAGCACATCCTCCCTGCTGCAGGACAGGCTTTGAAGAAGGAATTCATATTAAGAAATCGATAGGTATGAATTGCACATTTGAAGTTTTGTGCCCAGAAACAAAGGGACGGATCACCCTGCCAGGCCTTGGGCTCCTCCTGGGACCAGCCCAGCACACTCGGAACTTTCCTGGTCACTGCATGAAGGTAAACAAACTTTTTAAAGAACCTCTAACCTTTGATGCCCAAATCCCACATCCAGAGCAGCAGAATAATCCTCAAGGTCCCAGATAGACCTTGGGGTGCTCCTGTGCACAAGCAAACCCACAGGGTCTCCAGGATGAGCTTCAAGGACTAAGACAAACCAGTGCAGTCTCCAAACATTGTTAAGCCTTGCTGACCAAGACTGAGATTTTCAGGAAGATCCCGAGGGACTTACTGATCTGCTGGCACACAGCTCTGGATGCAGTAGGTGCAGAGGGGCTCACCCTCCTCCCATGACACAGCAGATCCCTATGGACATGGAGATGCTGACCTTGGGGTCCTTGGGCAGCAGGTCCAGCATATCCCACATGAACACTCAGGTCACAACTGGCCAACTCAAAACAGTCTATAGGAGCACTAATAGTCAAACGCCAAAAGCAATAGACTATTCTTGTCTTCAACTCCTCTCATCCCCATGATATTCATTACAAGTTTTTTATTCTCCATAGAAAAATCTCAATCTCAATTTTTAGACTGCATCAGGAGTGCCATTTCTCTTCAGGAATGGGATCATGTACCCATTCAAAGACTACAGGGCATCAAGAACAATGAGCCTTCTTTGCATTGAGTCCCTGTTAATATCACCATGATATTAAATAGTAATAATCAGGCATAAAATCACAGTCAATGAAAGCCCAAAACACTAGTTGCAGATTCAAAAGGCATCACTGAGAGAAGCAAGTAACTATTAGTGTGAAATGTTTGCAGTGAAACCCAAAACCACATAAGATTTTCCTGGGTTGGTGTTTAATAACCATCTGAAAACTCAGAAAAGGTTTGCTGAGAAAATCACAAACATTCTGAGTGAAGCTTAGACCAAATTCAGGTTTTGCATAATACTTTTGAGATTATACAGAAATTCTTATACTTGGGAGAGATGAGAAGAAAAAAACCAAACAATAAGCAGAAGTTGTTTTGACCCCAACCAAGTTCATTCAGCCCCAAGAGCAAAATAAAGGAATTTTGAAGCAGCAGTGATATGTGCCAACTCCAGTAGGCTGAAACCGAGAGATTTTCGCAAGAATCCTTGCAAAGTTACCCCCCACTCTAATAATTTCATCACCAGAAAGAGGACTGATACCACATGAGGAGCACTGGTAGAGGGGCAAGCATACATGTCTGAGTCTCTGTGTGAGAAGCATCTACTGATCAGTCTCCCATTTATCTCACAACAGTTCAAAATGCCTTCGGTTGCCTAAATCATGTGGGAAATGTTTTGGGTAATGCTTCTCAGCTGCATGAATCACAACCAAATCCTTGAGGGTGTGTGTTTCAGTCCCTCACAAAAATGCACGGGCTCACAGGCTCTGGGAGCTCGCATGAAGCAGCTTCTGTCTGTCTGAATGTCCTGCTTAGAGGCCCAGAGGGTTTAGGCAGCACAGCCTTAGAAGACAGCCTGCAATACATCTCTGTGCAGTGCTAGGGGTAGTTCTCTGGCACCCAGCTTCTGCTTCTCCAAATCCCTCCCTGCAGGATCAATACCTCCCCTCTGGCTCTGGAAGGGGCACAGCAACAAGGCGAGCAGTTTCCAGTACAAATATTCAGTCGCAGGAACACTTTTTGCCTAGGTCTTGAGCTCTGTCAAAGCACACCATTCCTGCCTTCCTGCTCCTCCTGTGTGCCAAGCCCAACTAAGGACCCAGGACAGATGGGAGCCCCAGACTCCTGCAGCCCTGTCTCTGGTATCAGCAATGGTGGAGCAGCACTCACACCTTCTCCTGACCCCATACAGTAGGGCTGTGGTACGAATACGGCCAGAGGACCAAGGATATGATCAGGACAAGGCAGAAACTGGGACTTCTGCAAATGGACCAAAAGCACCTGGCATCTCCTGTCGCTTTGCAGTGATACCAGTGCTGTGACAAGCCCATGTCCCTGTAGCCTGGTGAGGATCAACTGCAGCACTGATGCCATTCCCTACAGCAAAGAAATCCGCAGCAATGACCTCCCAAGCAAACCCCACCTCAATCCATTGCCAGCACCTCTCCTGAAGCCGGCAGGCTCTGCCTTCATCTCCGTCACCCTCCCTCCAGGCATGGAAAGCTACTGCAAAATGCATTAACCACCACATCTGCCTAACCAGTGTTTGTGGCACGGATGCAGGGAGTGTGATACAGTCCACTGTGTCACTTTTCCACCTTCCTGGTATTTAACATGCAAAGATGATCAGGCCTTTAAAACACAATCCACTCCATGATGACTTGTAAAGCGGTAAAACCCAAACATTGACTTTTCATGTCATTGCACAGTGAAATCCTAGCCACAAACAAAATTTTTCAGGTTAAAGGCTGAAAGATTGCAAAACCATCTGTAGGCAAGTTGGCTCCCTCCACAGCCATGGGAGCTGTGTGTGCTGGGGAGAGCACAGCTGAGCATCCTGTACAGCAAGTGTTGGAAGCACACAGACCTTTCAGACACTGGTAGCAAGTCATGCATTAAAACATAGTTTGGAGTTATCTGGTAAGAAGGCATAGAAAATATTTCATCCTCCAATCCAGAGGTTCCCACCTCTGCTTCACAGACAAGAACTCTGATGGTGCTAGAAAGGCATAAACATCTCCACAGACAGAGGGAGCCTCATTGCTCCAAAATGCTCTTCATTTGAAGTGGCGCATAAAGACCTTCAGTGTATTGCCAGAGCAGGGCCAGAAGAGACCCTGGCCACCCCCATGGTGTCCTGTGCCCCAGGAGCACACAGTGTCACCCAGGGGAGCTCCAACACAAAGCCCTTTGGCTAAAGACTATCTATCCAAAAGATAGACAGTGGTCAGATTTCTTAAGTAGGTCTTGTCTGCACTGGTGGATCTCAGCAAAGCCAATTCCAGGGCACTGTCATCAGCCTGCTGAAGTACTCTGGGAAGAAGAAAAATTTGGGATGAACCAACAATTCTATGCAGTATCACAAGCTGGAGGTATAGGATATATATGGTATATATATTTTTCCTACCACTATATTTGGGATTGCAGTGGTTATTCCTATTTTATCAGGCAGTAGGACTCCTATTTACTGGATGTAGCCATAAAAGGTAAAAAAGCCCCAGCAGGCACTGGTAACACCGTTAAATATCGATCCTGACAATGGTAAATTGGGTTTAAAAGTTTGGAACTGTGTGTCAAGAGAGGAGCCTCTTTCCTAAATCAAGGAATAACATAAAGCCCCACTTTCTCCCCTATGTGACTTTTGTCATTATCATCTTTTCTGATTCTTACAAAGCAAACCTAATTAGGAAGCTCTCTCATTAGTCTTCCAGAAAAATTAGCACAGCTTATGCTAATTACTCCTGTAAAATTTAATAAACTCGTTGAAATGGGAATAGTCTAATGAGGTTTTATTTATTGAACTAAGATAACTGTAAGGAAAAAGGTTAGGACACCAGGATATCCAGAGCGGTAATAAAACTACAATTTATTCAATTTCTTCACAGGAATTTTATTGTGAACCTTTTAAATTCAAATATGAGTTACAATTTGAAAGTTAAATCAATCTAGAATTTAATTTAATAACAGGAAGTGCTCTGTGTTTTCTTTAAGTGTGATTACAATGCAGCCCTGCCATTGCACTCGTAGGAGGAATTGTGCATTTGTATTGTGACAATAATATGCCTTTTAAAATGACTTCCTGTTCATCAGATCATCTCAACACATGTAACTGGATTAGCAATAAAATATATAGGCTATGCTAAGGAGATGATACAGATACACACAGGTTTCCAAGAAACTTCCTTGGAATGACTGCTCTATAAGCATAATAGATTTATTTTGTTCTCCAGAGAAAATTTAGATCGCTATGAGTATAAATTTCTTTAGGTCCCTTTCACTGCTGAATCTGCTGATGCCATAATAGAGGAAAGCATAAAACAATATTATAAAGTAGTTACTTTTTTAACCCCTACATTTTGATTAAATAGAAATATACGATTTCCTTTTCATACACATCCAGGGTTTGAAAAAGAACACAACGCATGTAACTTCGAAGTTGCCAAACAACCTCTTCTCCAAGTTGACCAAACCACCACAAAGCCAGAACACTCTCTAGACTCAACGAGAATTAATCAATACAAAATAGTACTCCAACTTGTCAGAAGAAGATAACATTTCCATGTAAGTACATATATCAAAAATCCCATTGATAGATTCTATGTTAAATTCTATGTTAGGTCAGAGACTATGGATTTGAAAGATTTGATGCAGGAGTTAGATTAAATCCATGGGCAAAGACTTTATCAGGGTGTAAGGCATGTGGGCTTTAACCCAAATGGTAAATGAATTCTCTAAGCTCAACGCAAATAAAAATAGCTAAATATGGTTTTGCATATCAATTGACATAATAGTTAAAAACTGTGTGCATGGAGAAATGACAATGGAGCACAACCAAACACATGGTCTGACTTGTACAGGCATTTTAATAATGAAACAATTTTAAAGGACTCATTTTAAGGTAAAAAAAAGCTCCATATAGATCACTTCTTACTTTCCAAACCAAAGGGGAGAGAAAAAATGAATAGGATAAATGTCACAAGAAACATCACTAAAGCCACTAACGGTATAAAGCACATACTTACTTGGCCTAAATTGTTTGAACTAGTCCCAGCCAAGAAAAGGTTTTAAGTACCCTACTGGGACAGATGCGAAGCGGCAACAATAGAAGCCACACTAATGCAATCCAGGTAACACAATCCTGTTTCAAAAACACGGGGAGGGCTAATTACAGTACTGCTGAGTCAAATTTCTTATACCATTGCAACCCACAGGAACAGGTCAAAATCAAGTGTTATTCAAACCACAGTCATATCAACCTTCTGTATCAAAGTCACAATTTAAAACCAAGTGAAGAACTTAAAAGCTTAACCCGCTCACAATCCAAGCATGATTCAGTGCGGGTGGCGAGGTAGGGTTTGTATTATCATCTTTAAGTTATGTTTAGCTTGCATTTTAAAAAGAAACTTAAAATTTAGTACCCATTGCATCAATTTATGTAAAGGCTGAGAAATGCAAAGCTGCTTTTTTTCTTGTACTTGTTTTCCTCATTTTGCAGGAAGCATGAAACAGAAAGCATCTCTGGCCTTCAAAACTTAAAATGATTAGCAACTAGCAGTTTTGCATACTAGATACTCAAACAAAATATTTCTGTAAACCTGCCATTAGCATCTTAACATCTCACTTTCCAGTACAATGAAAAATTCATGTGAATTTTGTAGCTTTCATGTCGCACAAAATGCCACTCCAACACCATGTTTATAGTGTTCAGCTCTGCAGCACGCTTATAAAAACACAGCTCTGTACAGATTTCACTGGGAGGTTTTCCCCACACACACTTTCTCTGATACTTTACCTAATGCTCAGAGAAGATGAAAATACGTCTAGGTAAAATAGAGATCTTCTGAGATTTAAACATTCTCGGGGTTACTTGTTACAGCTAATCAAAATATCTCCTAGAAGCTTCCAGTATATGCACTTTCTCACAGAATTCAACCAAGACTGGGAGCTGGATGAGCACAAGGCGCTGTGATGCTCCTAGACCGCTCTCCGTGGAGGATGTCCAACACAAACGCTCCTCACCTTATCTCATAAAATGGATGCACTGGCACAGGAGGTACTTTTACCCTAATATAGCAAACGTAACTGAGACAAGAACGCGTGGAGAAGCCCATTGCCCTGTGCTCTAACCCCTCTGTGTTGGGTAGTTCCCTTCAGGGTCCCTCTGTTCACAGATCAGGGCAAGGGTGTTGATCTCCCCGGCTGATGACAGACACTTTCAGTGCTTCCCCGCCATTTAACTCCTCCTGAGTAATGCTGCATAATAACCTGGTTATCACACACGGCTTTGTACAACACATTCAGACAATTAAAATGTAAAAATGGCACTTTGGCTACCATTTTGCATAATTTGCAAGCACAGAAACTACACATGGCTCGGAACAACTGAAATAGATATATTGTACTACAGTGATTTACGCAGTAATGTCAGATTAGCAATATAGATCTGTTTTAAAACACAATAATTAACAGAGACAAAAATGAATTAATCAACTGACAATATAGTCAAAATAGTATTCCAACTGAAGAAAATAAGAGAAGGGGAAAAACCTTACATTGCAGATCTATTTTCTTAACTGTTTTTATGCATAAATAAAAGCCTTAAAATGTAGATGGATTGCATCCAACAGAACTACAGTAGCTAAGTGATAATGATTCAAACATTTTTCAAATAAAAGTTAAATATTTATAAGCACCCAACCACATTTCATAAATCACAAACTATTATTATTTTATTCCTGAAGCTTCCCTGGCATAGCATGTGAATTGAGTCACAGAAAGTCAGAAAGAAAAATCTCCTCTTTATGCACATGAATCAGTTACAAGAGCTGGAGCCCTCCACAGAGCAGGGCACTCCATTATCCCTGTGTTATCCCGCATATGGTCCTTCCAAAGCAATCACAATTGCAAAGCACAACTAATTCGGTATCAAAAACAAAATTTCAGCCGTATATCCTCCTAATTCTTCCCCATTAGCAGCACAGGGCAGGTGTTTCATTATAATGAGGAGCAGGAGGAAAAAAATGGAAGGAAACAATAGCAGTCCTTACCTGTCAATTATCACTGGATCTGATGGAGTCTCATTTCTGTTGCCACAGCTTTTCTTGTCACAACAGCGGCTACAGAGCAAAAGCGAAAGGATTTAGTGCGACCATTACACTGTAAAATCATCATTACGAACATGGTAGGTTCAAATTGCCGGGTAGAGTTACCGAGGCCGGCCCTGCCTGGAAATCAGTCAAATGTAGTGGGTCACATATGGGTTAATTACTATGTTTAACTTCTTGCACAGCTGGTTAGCAACAGAAAATATAAAAAAGAGAGGGGGTTTGCCCCTTTCACAAATAATAATTCAAGGATCACCCGAAACAGGGAGACCTGCCCATTTTTAGCCACTTTTCCATAAGTTTTAACAGTTGTACCACATATGCCAGCACACAAAATAAAGCAGATTTTTCCCTGCTGGGCCTGGTTTTTACATTTGCTTAACACTTGTGTTACACATCCACAAGATATTACTGCTTCTACAGAATCTCAGCTGCTAGGAAACCTCCCCCCAAACTCCAAAAGCACAATTATTCTCCCTCTGTGAAACACTGGTGTTAATGGGGGAGCTAAAATGCAAGCGCCAGAAGCAGCAGCAGCTTTTTATTCTCGAGTGTGCCTGTTTCCCCAAGTTTTCTGAGCATGTTAATGATCACTAATGCCATGGAGAGCACTGCTCCAGCGGCTGGTGCCCTGCGTCAGGTCAGATACAAAGCAGGCATGTGAAATATAAGCTCCGTCTCCCAAAGCACTGCTCCATGGCTGACCTCAAGGCTGGGATTCTTTTGAACTAAGGTGGTTCATTGTTTCCTAAGAGAAGTTAAATTGTTGTTTGTGATGATTCTTTGTCAGGGGTTATTGTCTGCAAGGAGCCATAAATACGTTGTAGGTAAGTTCCTAGGCAATATATTCTGCTCGGGGTGGGAATCCCTCCTGGTGCATCTAGAGCTGTGGCTGCGCAGCACGGGGGCTATCCTGCCCCCTCCACCAGAGAAAGTCCCGTCTTTGTGCACAAGATCAAGTCACAGCTACAAAGGTGAGCAAAGCAACTGGCTTTCATCCGCCAGCATGCTTCAAGGAGGGAACACCCATCTCGTAAGGGCAGTTTCTCTTTGTTGATGTCCCTTAACAGAAAATCCTCTATGAAGTCAAGGCCTCAAGGAATTTGGGGGGAAAAAAAAAAAAAAAAATCAAGACATTCCTGACCTTCCCAAGCCCTTCTTTGTCCCCAGAGATCTGCTGGATGAAGCCTGGGCACCTTTTGTGGGGTGCAGGAATCCTATCCCGGGGTGGCACCAGGTGACAGGCAATGAAGACAACCACAGCTGCTCTCCCCGGCCAGACTTGAGCATGTCTCTCTACTCAATAAACTTTCTGGTAATCCTCAACCTCACACAACCGAATTTTTGGAAACCACCAAACTTGTTCCCAATGGTATCCCAGGGACCCACACATTGCCCATATTTCAGAAGCTGTCAGAAGCCACCACTGCTCACTCTTCCTCTCAGATGAACTATTTTCCTTTCCCCAGAAGGTGGAAGAACATCAGGGCAGGAAGAAGCCCTCAGAAGTGCCACACTATATAAATAGCCCTGTTGGGAGTATGACAAAGGTTCTCTTGTGTTGCCGAACAATAGAGTGAATAATATAAAGTTACCCACCAAGATTAGCAATAAAGCAACTAACCACGCTAAAGATAACAAAAAAGGGGCCTTTTACAAAAACAGCCTGTTTAAACATAGTTAAAAAAAATAATAATTTTGTTTTCAAAGAGAGGAAAATACATAATTCTTTTCACCGCAAAAAGCTTCAAGGCAACTATTCAGGGCTGAAACTTTTCACAGTCAACACATGTGCGGTATCTTCATTTCGGTGGAAGTTACATTGTTTGGGATTGCCAAAAAAAACTGCTTAATTTTACAGCACAATACCACAATTGATCCACCAGAAAATGCAAAAGCCTTGGCACCCTGAAAGTATTAAAATTTAGGAAGGAATGAAATATGCTGTAGGTAAATAGTCATGGGGGCTTTTTTGCCTATAAAAGGACTTGTCATTGGAGTGCAGCTAGAATGTGTGGGGTGAGAAAATTTACCCACAAACAAGGCAATAAAAACTGCTAATCATTTTTAAATGATTAAAATGTAATTAGAAACAGAGTTGGCACAAGTTAAGACAATGCAGTTCTTGTGACTGAAGCAAATCAGGGCTAGTCCTGACATTCTCCCAGCAGACTGAAGGGACAGAAATTGCCACACTCAGGCAAGCAAAGGTTCCCAGGCTCCCAGCACGAGATGGGTAGATACCACCATCCACACACCACCAGGCTCAGAGGTTGGCACCTTCCTGGGGCATTAACCCAGCAGGAGAGGTGGCTACAGGGGCCTGGGGACAGGAATGCGTCAATGTGACCTCCTGCCACGAGCAGGAGGGAGTCAAGCACTGACCAGTGGGGACAGCCCAGCTTTGAGAGTGGGAGAAACACTTCATTGCTCATCAAGTGGCCTCATTTGGGTGGAGTTTCCCAAGTGTACACCCTGGTAGTTCCAAGTAACAGTAGGAGACCTCACTCCTTGAAGGCAATTTGAGGGTGACACGGAATGGCTGCACATCTGGCACATCCTACAATCTGGTGGCTGTCTGGCATGAAGGGAGGCCTCAAATGTTCCTTCATGTTCCGTGTGTTTTAAAACTTAATTTGCCTTTTGTACTTTTTTCTCCCAGCAGCAGAATAGGGGGTCTCTTCACTCAAGTTTTTTAATGCAGAGAATTAAAATGTCACACAGACCTTGAGTTTCAGACCTGGATAAAAGTGCTTTTAATTCTATTTGTCTCAAAAGCTTTGGCTTTTAGTGCCTACTTATCGCTTGAAAATAAGTTCCTAAATATTCAGCACCCATTCTCCTTTCCCTGAAAGGATTTTAAAATTCCCAGGAGCTTCTCCAAACCACCCAGAAACCCTCCAGCTCTTAGCAAAGCTCTGCGAAAGAGCAGGGAATGCTTGCTCTTTGCAGCCAGGAAGTCGAGAACTTTCTTCATGACACCTCTCCCCAGGCAGGACCAGGAGCCACGGCTCAGTCACAATGCTACGTTACCCCACAGAAAAACCCTACACAAACTGATTTGTTTGGGGCTTGCTTGTTTTTAAAACAAGTAGTCCTTGATAGTAATGCAGAGCCCCATTGCAACCTCTTCCAGCTCCTGTACTCCACCTCTACGCTAGATCTCCCCCTGCTGTGGCTATCCTCACAGCCCACACCCAAGTCCCACATCATCCCTGTCCTGCTCTTCTGCAGGGCCCTCTGTCTGCTGACCACCACCAGCTCCAGCCTTTATTGCTGCCTTTGTCCTCACCACAACTCTCTGGGGACCTGCTGCCCTCCTGCCTTCTCACTGCACGTCCTCTTCCCTTCCCTGTGCTGGAGGATCTCTATCTGCACTGCCCGGCCCCAGTGTGAGCACACAGGAGATGGTCTCCTCACCCCTTTGTCTGTCACCCCCCAAATCCTCTCATCCCCACCCTGGGGTGGTGGCTGGACCATCCTCCGTGTGAGGAGCCCTGTTTTGTGTATCTGCACTCGGCCTTTCTGTAGGGACAATGAACAATGAGAAATTACGGGGCTGCGGCACACGGCCAGCAAAGCAAAGACGACTTTCCGATCATCAGCTGCCAGGCTCTAACAAGTCGTCAGCGAGTCCACGTGGGAGATTTTGCAGAAGGTCCAAGCGAGGTGGGTTTCCTGCCACAGATGATGCGCTCAGGACAACCCCTGCCTCAAACAGGCTTCTCACCCTGAAGCGTGGAGATACAGGACCCTCGTGCCAAAACAGCTGTAAGATCTTATTTTACACAGACAAAACCCATATTTTACTCCAACCTCATTCTCAGAAATCACTGAACCATTTTAGTTGAAACTTTCCAAAGAAAGTCAGCCTCAGGCTGACACCCTGCAAAGGATATTTCAGCCAGAACAGTTTAAGTTTGGCAAAGCTGTAAGCCACTGAAGGTTTCATAATGGAAATTGTTGGGGCAATATTAACTATAGATGTCCCTCCCCATGCTGCCTACAATACTAATAAATTCCACCGAGGCTGTGAATTCTCCCCAGCTATTAACATTTTCACCAACAGTGTAGATTTTTATATTTGACAAAACACAATGAAATCCTTTGAAATAAATAGCTACCTGAAACAAACCTCAGCACTGCTTTCCAGCACAGCCAGGACTCTTCTATACATTTGAATTCTTTGTCTCCTCTGTGCCATAGCTGCAGTACACTATAAATACCCAGCTTTGTCACATAAATGCAAAGTTTTATTGTGCAGTTAGCCTTGATAGAAAGCACTGCTGAAAGTTGTTTAGAAATTAAATATCTAAAACAAGCTATTTTAAAATACAGAGCCCTCACTATTTCATGTCTGAAATGAAGAAATTTCATCTTAGGGAGAGCAAGCTGTCTTTCACACCATATGGCTAATGGTAGTGCATAGCAATTAGCTGGGCTGATTAATGGGGAACAGACTCTAATTTTATGCTTATAATTGAGGCTGCATTTGCACCCCTGGTGCAAATTCAGCACATCCCAACTTCCACTTACAACAGGCAAGAAATCAAGACAAACAGAATGGTGTGGAGAGAGAATTTTTTTTCCCCTTCTAGATCCCTAAAGAGCATCAGATTTGCAATTTAAAAGCGTGTTAGCAGCACAATAGATGACAGATTTCTGCAATAGGGTCAAGCGGCCTGGTAAACAAACAGCACCCTCTTACACACGTATAGGCAGCAAAGGAAATGGGTTATATCTAATGTGAGCTGTAAGAAATTTGAATATGTCTCCCCCACCCCGTCAGCCACACAACATTTGCCTACTATGGTCAGGTTGAGTTTTTCTACCCCTCCACCTTTCACTTTTGAAACACAAGGCAAGGACCAGCAGTAAATAAAGAGAAGGAGAAGAATAAAGATCCTGATAGAGCAAATTTTAAGAACAAAGCAAGTACAAAGTGCTTTAGTAAAGGGAATGACTGCACATTTTTCCACCTTCCCAGAACAGAAATAATTTTCTCTCAGTTGAAGTATATTGAACGGCCGTAGATCTGTGATACAGGTATTTGGTCTCCTAGTTAAAACTCAGCCCACTATATAAAGTTTTAATTTACTTCTTATACTTAATATTTCTAAAGTATTTGCAAGAAAATTAATGCTTTAAAGTAGGTGATTCTGGCTCACTGAAAAATTCCTACCTTCAAATCTTGCGGAGGGCACATTGGCCAGAACTAATAAAAAGATTAGACCCTGACACTGCAGCCACTTGAGTATGTGCTTAATTTTACTCGTGTGCCCAGTCCCACTGTGTTACTGGTCTGTTACAGGAGAAAAGCAAAAGGCACTTCAGCCTTATCAGGTCAGGGGCCTCTTTTAATATTTCCATGAATTGTTCCTAGCTAGGTATCCAAAGTGAAAGTGGTGCCAATTGGGCCAATGAATTTTAGGGCAATTACACGTTGTCAACATGACTGGGTTTCCATTTGTAAAGGGAGAACTGGCCAGGAGTCCTCCACAAAGCAATGCTGGAGCTCCCAGAAGATCAGGCACCTCTTAGAGACACCCATCTGCTCTGATTGTACTAGAGCTGTAAGGGGTTGACTTTGGCTTCCTGGAAGAAGCCAAACCCATGGAATGAAGCAGCCTAGAAAAACACAACATGAACGCTAAAATCCCCCCTGACTCTACATGGAATAATTTGGAGTGGGATGCACAGACTTTCACCCAGGCTGGCAGAGCAAGGAAAGCAGCTCCTCTGTTGGCATTACAGGGTGCTGCTCTCAGCAGGGTTTTATCAGGAGGAATTGTCACAGAGGACAAAACATGCAGATCCCAAAAATGAAAAAAAAAAAATTATAAACAAAACAAACAAAAAGTTTCATCTGAATATTTTGTCAAAGACTCCCCTGCCAGGAAACCCTCATCCAAGTTTATTCTCTTAGAAGTGGGTACTAGTTTTTACCCTCAAGTTACTCCTTTTTAGTAAATGTGTTTTGTAAAAAGCTACAACACACGCAATGGCATTTTTACAGTCTTAAAACAACTGATTGTAACAATGAGCTTATGCAAGAATGCCTCATCTTCCACCAGGGAATTATTTTCTGCCATCGAATAACATGCAACAAATTATTTTTTCAGACATGCAAAAAACACCCACTAACTTTAATGAGACTGAGAGGTCAAGTTCTCTGAGGTGTCAGAGGAATCTGGGGGAAGATGTTGCCTTCTCTCTGGTAAAAAGGAAGTACAAGAGGCTTCACCTATTTCAGTCAGCCAGAACAGAGAAGGAAGCAGCTGCAGAAGTTGGGGGGAGAAGATATTTGACTGTCCCTGAATTTAAGCCACCAACCCCAGGCAGGGCAAGAGAGCACAGGGCAAAGCCAAATCTGCACAGCCAAGTTTAAAGGAAATCCAGATGAAGAAATCTTTTACGTGGAGGAGCATCACCTGCCCCACTTGGCCGAACAGGAACCTCATGTGAACAGCAACCAGGACAAAAGAGCCTTAATATGTATCCAAAAAAAACCCCAACCCAAAACACAAATATACTATTTTGTCATTTTACTCAGGAAATTTTGTTGGGAACTGGGGGCAGAGACATTTATTGGTAGAAGATTGTAACAGACTCTTAATTTTAGCGAGGAGACCTTTTGTGAGCTAGTGTCTAAATGAAAACCAGCAGCATTCTGTTAAGAATAACTCTTTATAAATAATTGAAAACTAGTGTGACGACTGAGACCTTGCTGCTAATTACACACACTGAACTGCGGTATTTTGGGATTGTTTAATGCAAGAACGATAAATTTAAGTCCGAAAATAGCTGCAGGTTCAACCTAGATTTTAGGAGACAGATTCATCTTCTCATCACTAATTAACTGGAAGCGGGGTATTTCTTACCTGCACATTATTTCATGCGTGAGCAGAACTCGGCACATTTCTGGGTTCTTGTCTTGGCCTTCGTATACTATTGCCTAGAAACAAGAGAAAATTTTAGTTATGCATCAGGTTGATTTTGGAGAAAATAAAAATTCATCACAGTAAGCGAAGCCACAGCCAGAGTTTCAAACCATGGCACAAGCTAAAGAGACCACGGCATCTCCACCAAACCTGCTCCAAGGCTTGCAGTTCAAAAACACACCAGCTGAGTACAGATAAATTCCCTTCTTTCTGTTGCACATCTCTCAAGTGGTGTGTAGGATGGGTTTTTTTAGTAGTCAAGACAACCACAATTTTCCTTTCAATTCAGAATAAAATATAAACCTAAGAGAATTAAAAGAAAAAAAAGGAAAGAGAAAAAAAAACAGCAAGACTTGGTATACTTTGGGTCCTATTCATTAAAAAAAAAAAATAAAGACAAAAAAGAGAGAGCTCATGCATTTTTAATTACAAAAGCTGCGCAGCCCAGGCATTTTCCTGGTAGCTCCTGAGAAAGCGCCTGGGCCTGATTTTTCCCTTGAACCTCATGATCCACTGCTTTGCAGAGAGAAGCTCTGGAGTTACAGGGATATAAATAAGTGAGGAGCAGCCCCTACCAGGCCAGAGGAGACCAAAACAAACAGAGAACCAACGGGCTTGAGAAATTTGACTCTGAGACAGCACAGGGAGAATCCTTCAAGTTAAAACTGTGGAAACACAGTGTATTCACATTTCAAGAAGAGTCTACGTTTGCTCCCAGCAGCAGAGCCAGCGGCGAGGGATCGGTGTTACACAGTAACTGGGTTAGTGCTCACAGCCCCTGCGGGACAGGGTTTCCATCTCATCCCAACAGAGTCATGTTGTCCAGACACTCCAGATCCCAGGCACCAGCCCCCCAGTAGTAAAACAAGAGTGAAAAGAAGTTTCCTTTGCAACAGCATCTTTTGATGACACTGAGGTTCCTAAATCATTTACGGTGCCGCTCCAGAGCTGGAACCAGAATTCCAGCCCTGGAGGGATGGCCACTCCTGCCTCTGAGCATCGGCACTACCCCTGAGTTTGGTGTGATCTTTTCAGCCTCTAAAATACAGACCTAAAACCAAAAATTTTGGGGAAAAACTCTGCAGGTAAAATGACATCTGTTATGGGTACCCCTAAAGCAAATGATAAAAGAGATAATGAAATTTAACAAGTATGTTATATGGATGAAATAAATTTTAAGGAATGAGACTGCTTTAAATCAGAGTGTGGAAAATACTGACAGAAAAACAAGTTACCTTAATACAGCATGAAGTAGGATAATATACACTGCTTTCCCAGTCCTTACAAATATAACCCACGAAGGAAAGGAAGTGTTTTACTTCCAGAGGGAGCAAAAATCTCAGGACACACAAAAGTGAAGAAGCACGAGCTAACTTTTAACACCATTTAAAGAATAACATGCAATATTAATATTATACATTATAAAAGTATTTAATCACTCCATAAATAATACCAGGAATGGGGCTGGATTATCTTACCTTTGCTAGTTTTAATTTTTTAATTTCAGTTTGCTGTGTGCATTCCCCCAAAACCTGAGACCTGGCGGGTTGAAGTTTTACTGCTGATAAAACAGAGTCCACCACTCTCCTTGCCACTAATTGGCAAAGAGCTTCACCTGATTTCTGCCCCCTCATTTTCACCGCTGAAGCACAACACCTGTGAACACAGGTGTAAAGGAGGCACATGCAAAGTCTCCCCAGCACAGGCACCAGCAACCCCCTGACCTCAGCTGGAACGCCACACCCCTGCTCAAACCCGTAGGTATTTCAGTATCAGTGTTCAAGGGAGCTATGGATGCTTTTCAAGAAGCCTTGGAAAATGCATTGCTGCAGAAGAAGGCACAAATTCAGAAGATCTTCACTTCCAAGGGGAAGACTGGGAGAGGCATCTTCCAGCCAAAATCAGAGAATTCCAATAACTGGCTGACAGCTGATGTGGTCAATCAATGGAGGCATTATAAAGACTGAAAAAACCCAAATCAGGTTCCACCTGGCATTGGGACAGGCCAGGCAAGGTGGAGGCTCATGGCAATTTTTGGACTTCATCAATAGCTAAAGAATAATCAGCCCCTCTGAGAATGTAGAGCAAGAGGAGAAAGAGCAGATCTGCCCCCAAGTCCTTTAGTGGGGACAAACACCTCCAGCTCCCCATCACCTCCAGACAACCACAGGCTGACAAGGGGGTAACAGTGCCTGAGAGGGGCCTGATGGACTTGGCTTGTTCTTCTCATACTTCCAAATCTTAAAATAAATTTACCCAATATGAGTTATCTTGTTGCCAGTGGAGCCATGGATGCACTAGAAATGACAAACCAGAACACAAAATTTACTTTTCTTTTTTCCTCTCCCTTCTCTCCTGTCTCCCCTTCCTGCTGCTGTGCTTACTTAACCTCCAGGTACCCGCTTAAATAACTCAACTAAATAGCAATAATGAGCGGGCAGAGTCAACACTGTGGTACATAATCACCTTGTCTGTTGTGTTTAGCATCAGTGATCCCTTCTTTGCGTGCATGACATTCTTCTGCCTCCCTCTACATTAAGGATTTTCTCTTTGATAATTGAATGCAAATAAAGCAAAGTTGTACCCATGCACGTTTTGTTTTCTCCACGTTAAACACAGCTACGCCGTCATGCCCTATTCCTGCCGGAATTTCTAGGAAATTCTAGGAAGCAGGAGAGCTTGCTGAATTCATTTATGAGCAGATCATCCCCATCTCCCATTCTTGTGTCCCAATTTACTTGTGCAAACGGGTGTATAAAGTGCCAACTGTTTACTCCCATGAATGGCTGCCCGAGAGCATTGCAGATACTCGACTGCCTCGCAAACCGCGCCGCTCTAAAGCTTGAATTCTACAATTAGTTTTAAAAAGGAAACAGGAACTGTTAAAGTTTCAGATCGTTAGAGCTGCCAGAAGTATTTTTACAGGAAGGGTCTACTACGTTACTGTTGTGAAAATGTTTACCTCTCATATTTGAAAAGCTGCTCTTTTTAAAAAAAATATCTTTTTTTTTTATTATTATTCTTTTTTAGAATTCAGGCTTTAAAACAGAGCGATTGGATCGGGATTCCCTGTCGCACCAACGTCGCCGTGATTTTGTTAGGTAGGGATCACATTAATGAGAGATAAAGTGAAAGTTACAATGCATAAACTTAGACCACAGCATAGCTAAAAATAAGCCTGCAAATACACATCAGGGTTGCACAACAAAACACCAGCAAAGGAAATGCAAAATTATAGACTTTGGTTTTTTCTTTTTGTTTACTTCATGTAGTTTTAACTCGGTGGTGTTTCATAAGTGTTTGAAAATACCTTTTCTTCTCCTGAGCAACTTAAACATTTCCTCACAAAATTCATCTTCCATTTTGCAAGCTATTATTCACCCAACTAACCTTTCTACAAGAAGCCCCGGTGAGTAACAATCTCTCATGCACCAACGGATTTTAAAACCAGGCCCCGAAAAATTGGTGACAAAAAATATGTCTTCCTCACTTCCACTTAACTGCATAAAAACTTAAATCAAATGCAATTCACTGCTTGCCAGCTAATAAGAATTCCTAAACTGAGCACATCGCAGTCAAGTGCATCCAACAATTCCCCCAAACTTTTCAGTGACAGAGTTCATTATAAAAAATTATTCAAAAATTAAAAACAAAAGGAAAGGAGGTAATATAAAAGTCAAGACCGAGGTTCTCATTTAATCCACTTTTTCCCCAATAAAGGCAAGAGGATAAAGCAGTAAAAGAGTTGATGAATAAATTGGAAAAACAGAGCCAGATTTCAGCCCTAACCATTCCTGAAAAATCCAGATTTGTGCTGGTACAACTGAGGGCAGAATCGTCTTGTGGTGTCAGTTTGCCAGTCAAGCAATCCTGCTTTCAGAACTGGACGAAAAACAATCTTGAAGGAATGAGATCATGGTCATTATATTACTCAGTTATGTCATGGCCTTGATTTTAAAAGAGTAAGAGAAGGAGAGAAATCACCAACGTGCATCTAAACCCACTTGCTTTCAAATTCCTCGGCTGCTTTACGAAAGAAAGTATATATCTCCTTCACACAAATAAAGGAGAAGGGAAAACTCATTAAAATTAGGGTCTTTTCCAAAATAGAACTAAAATGATTTGGAGTGACGTATATGGCCATACACACAGGGAGAAAACAAAATCCTGGCCCCACCGAATTCAATAGGCACTTTGCAATTGACTTCAGATGGGCCAGAATCTCACCCAGAGAGGATTAGGCTTGTATCCACTATATATCTACACAGAAAATAGTGTGAATTACATTTGTTTAACTTCAAATCCTTAACCCTTAATTACCCGAGGTTTTACCCCTTCCCCAGGCAAAATTGCAACCCATCCCAGTGAGGTTTATCCCAGACAAGCAGCTCAGTGTTGGTCCTGGGGCGAGGACAGCGAGTTCTTCCTCTGTCTCTCAACGCATAATTCAGAAGCATCTAATTATTTTATCCAGTCTCCCTCTGCCTTTGATTCACAGCCTGCTTATCGACGTATCCACACAAATTAAATAAATTTATCTCTCCTAATATGTTCATTTTTAATGGTTTTCAAACATTCACATGGAAACAGCTCTAGCGTAAATATCCCAGAACAAATGGCTGTATATTATACAGGAGGGAGCAGTTGGGCTGCCAGACTGGGAATGCACCAGGCCATCTGGCTCAGGCAGTCTCTCCAAAATCCTCAGCTTTGTTTTCACCCTCAGACTCCAAACAACACATTTTCCACTGTGATGAGTTTACATTTTCCCAAACACAGGTCCTGATCATGCATGCAAATTCCAAACTTCTCCATTCCTCTCTGTACAAGAAAATTAAAATCACCTGCGCTTCTGACATCTCACCAAAGGCACAAGAAAGCTGCTAAAATCTGGCGCAATATAAACTTTCCCCGTCACAGGGGTTACGTTTTGGTTTATGTTTGTGTGAAATTTCTCCAAGGCTGCTGAGGCTCCTCTGAACTTATTGATAACATTTTTTTTTCCCATGCACGTAGCTGCCAGGGAAGGGCCATGCCATGCACAGAATAGGAGCTGGTCAAACATCTGCAGACATCAGAGAACGACAGAGAAGTCAACAGAAAAATCATTTGCATCCAGAGTTATGGTACTGGAAAAAACCAAAATATAAACAGCATTTAAGTCTGAAGGAAGGATTTTTGACTCATGAGGACTCTCAGCAATAGACAATAGCAATCGAGCAAAACTTATGATTTTTAGGATGCCTGAGTCATATTATCATCCGTTATAGCTTATGGATGAGAACGGCTGAAGGAAAAATGGGTGGGGAACAAGCATTTCAGATTTATTTCCTCCATCTTTCCTAATAGTGAAATACCTCAACTTTATGAAAATACAGTCAAAAAAATAGAAGGCATCTCTTCTCCATAAATACATTAAAATCCTTAGGCTTGCCTAAAAACTCCCATTTTATTAAAGCAGACATATTTCACGTTTTGCAGGCAATTTCAAAATGCATCATTGTTAGAGACAGACCTGCTGCGGGAGGAACTGCTGCTGTACGGAAAGCAACAGTTATAAAGTTTGGGATCCTACAGGGTTTTGAACACAGTAGGAATGTGATCCTGACATAAAATGAGGTGCCATTATATCATAAAAAAATGTAATTAAGCCAGTTTGGATGGCGAATGTTCCCACCCAAACTGAGAAGGACTTGCCTGCCACACGAACAATTTGTATGCAATATTTACAATGCTGAGGACACATTTTGGGAACTTAGCAAGACCGGTGAAAGCCAAGCGATTCCAGTCTCACCCAGCTCTTCTCTGGGGCCACCACCAAAGGCCAAGTGCATTATCCTAAACACAACTTAAAATTATGCACTTTGAACCAATCCTGCCTGGATTCCCCGTTTGGAATTCCCACAGCTCACGTTCCCAAGGAGCACGCTCGTGTTTTGGGGCAGAGCATGCACAGTTCATCCTACAGCCCAGATCTGCTCTGGGATGCAGCTCAGAGCAAAACTCTTGGTTACTTCAGTAGCGCCGCTCCCCAGCCCCACTTCCCATCCTGCTCCCCAGCTCCCACACACACACACCAGGACATGTAGGTGCCTCTGCTCCATTCATGACAGAGCTCCTGCTGCAAGCTGCAAGTTTCTCAGCTGGGCACAGCCACACAGACGAATATTTGACTTACACAACCAAGAGCACTAAGGAGAAGGAAGATCTATTCTCTGTTACATGCACAGCCCCAGCATAGCCAAGCCCTGCCTACCTGCCGGTAGAATACATGCTGCTGATGGGACATTTAGTTAAATCTCTGAGCAGCAATCCAATGTACAGAAATCTAGGTCTGATTAGCAGAATGGCTTATATTTTTTCTTCCCTAACTTATTAATCTACAAACATACAAAACTTTGCGATTAGTAACTGTGACACAAAGAGAATACACAAAAATTTGTTGTGTCCACATTTAAAGAAAAAAAAATTAATATAAAATAAAAAGCCACAGATACTTTCCTGTATGATCTGGGGAACCTAACTCACTCAAGCTTTTCTTCTGTGGGATTTTTAATTTGCCACCAGAAACCTCAGAGTAGCTGTAATTTTAGTTTGGGAATTCACAATTATCAAGTCTGTGAATGTGTGTGTGTGAGGACTGAGAAGATACTTGCCAGCTGAAACGTGTACGCTTCTGCAACAGTTTCATTTTAAAGTAATCATTTCATTATCCAATTTGTTCTGAGCGTCATGCATTAAAATACTACACCTTCAAGTAGACTGACAATATATATTTAACTTTCATTAAAAATTAAAGAATTTTCAGACAGTCTTTGCAATATTTAATTACAGTTTGATGATTTGAAAGTTACTTGAGAATCTTCTATATAATTCACTGTCATAAAATATAAATGATATATTCAACATTTGGGTGAGCTTCTGTCATGTGTTGTACTTCACTTCCTAATAAGCATTCAGTACCCAACGCAACCCAACTCTGAAACAATTTCACTTTTAAAAAGAAAGAAATAAAATAGAAGAAGGAGAATTTAGTGTTCAGCCCCCCCTCCAAATTCAGAGCGACACATGCCACAGTTTTGACATGACAATGCCCCATTTTTCATAAGCAATTACAGCAATGCCTACAAAATTATATGCATGAAATTAATACATGAGCAAATATGTTTGTGTCTAACATAACCTTTCATTCCTCTTTTTCTAACCTAAGTTCAGAGAGCTTTTGTTCTTAAATCCTTGCTTCGCAATCCCACTGCACTTTC
Source organism: Pitta sordida (assembly GCA_013390025.1). Lineage (NCBI taxonomy): Eukaryota > Metazoa > Chordata > Aves > Passeriformes > Pittidae > Pitta > Pitta sordida. Next base: position 810,813 of record WEKX01028141.1, read on the forward strand.
CCCAAAATCTGTAATTTGCAGTAACTTTGTTTTTCTAAGACTTCCTGAAATCAGAGAGATTTTTTTTTTCCCTTCTTCATTGTGAACGTGCTTTAAAGCTACACGGTAGGTTTTACAAATAAACTGTATCTCGGGGTTTTTTTCCCCTTTCTCTCCAAAGACCCTCTGATGACTTGATAATAATGAGAGACCAAGAGGTCAAACAGTGCCTTAGGATGAACTCTTCATATGCAAGATGCCTTTGTTAAGAAAATTATTTTGAATCCACTGCTCTCCATGAGTCCAGAGCTCTGTTTCCAGCAGGATTATGAGCAGAGGCTTCTGCATTTCCGTAACGATAGGAAAGCTTGTTAAAGATAATATTTATCGATAGTTTCTCTCACGCAGTCTACATTGAAATACACAAGCTCCAAAAGGACTAAAAAGAGTTCATCTATCATAAACGTTTTATTATTTTTAACAAAAATTAACCAATTTGTGCCTGAAAAACAAGGAAGGACAGCAAACGCTTTCCAGGATTTTTTTATGAAGAAGGGTATGTTGCTGCTGTTTTAATTCCTACAGGGAATGGGCTCTGTTTGGAAGTGTAAAGTGTAGCAGAGTTCAGATGCACAGTGGACTGTCTAGTAAAATTCATCCAAGTTCCTTTTTCGCTGTTTCCCCCCCCCCTTTTTTTTTTTCCTGTTGAAAGACAGTCTTCAATAGCAGGAAAAGATGTTTTGGGACCATCAAAGAGAGTTTTGTAAAACAAACTCAGTCTTTAGAGCTCTATGTTTTTATGTTTTGCTGTAGAGACCTCTATACAAGCCAAGAGTTTTGTCCCTACAGACAACATACAGGGTCTGACTTTTCCTATCGTTACAAAAACCCTTGATGTTTTTCTTAAATAAAATTTAAGAATTTTCTTTAACAAATAAAACAGATTAGGAGGAGAATAAGCATGTTTTAAGGATGAAAAGGCTTCAAAGAGATTCCAATTATTAAAAGAAACGTATTTTAAGAGGAAAATATTCTGACAGGACCAGAATAAGAAGTCAAAGTAATAATTTTTCTAAAAAACCTAACCCAGAGAGAGAGAGAATCGATTTGTTCAGATAATCCCTTTGGAACAATATTGGTTTTAAACAGAAGAGTATTTTTACAGGTAGGCGCGCACGTTATTACTCTGTTTGGGAGGCTAAAGTGCAAGCTTAAAATGAAGACTAATTCCACTGACAAGCCCTGCTGTCCTCTCTGAGCCCGACACCGAGCTCGCCGACATGCAAATGTGTCACGATACAATCGCTCCTCCTCTAACCCACGGNTTTGCGCGGAGCGGAGCGGAGCCGGGGCAGCGGATCCCCGGGCTCTGGTGGGCTCGGCAGCCGCGGAGGCGGCGGGGGGCGACGTGGCTGACACCGGGGGCTCCCAGCCCTTACCATTGCTGTAGAGCAGCTGCAGGCGGTAGTGGATCCCGTTGTTGGTCTTTTCGCTGTTGGCTTCCTGATGTCAAAGAGAACGTGGGAGGTCGGAGGGAAAAGGAAAAGAGTATCAATGAAGTGTCTCCATTAGTCGCACGCCGGGTGTCCCCGGGGCTGGACGGGGCAGCTCTCAGCCCTCTCTCTTGCCCCGGGCATTCCGAGGGATCAGGGGGTATCCCCTCCCCGTCCTCCCTCCGGGACAGGGGAAGAGTGAGGCGCCCGGGNCGATACAATCGCTCCTCCCCACGGACCCGGCGGCCGCGCAAAGAACGGACGGAGCGACCGAGCCCCGCGCAGGGGCAGCGGCTTGTGCTGGCGGCGCTCGGGGGCTGGCGGAGGCCGGAGGTTAATTCTTATTAATTAAGCGGCAAATCCATCCCCAGCCCTGTCTGGAACTGCTGGAGGGTCGCCTGTATTTTTCGCCCCCCAGCGCAGCGGCAGGCAGGGGTCCCGCGGGGACCCTCCGCGCAGCCCCGACGCCAGGTCGGTCCCCGCCGGAGAGCGGCCGTGCNACCATTGCTGTAGAGCAGCTGCAGGCGGTAGTGGATCCCGTTGTTGGTCTTTTCGCTGTTGGCTTCCTGATGTCAAAGAGAACGTGGGAGGTCGGAGGGAAAAGGAAAAGAGTATCAATGAAGTGTCTCCATTAGTCGCACGCCGGGTGTCCCCGGGGCTGGACGGGGCAGCTCTCAGCCCTCTCTCTTGCCCCGGGCATTCCGAGGGATCAGGGGGTATCCCCTCCCCGTCCTCCCTCCGGGACAGGGGAAGAGTGAGGCGCCCGGGAGGAGCCGGTGCCGCGGGCCCGGGGGAGCGAGGAGGGCCCGGGAGAGGGGCCGAGCCCCCACGGGGCGCCAGGCTACTCACCTTCTCCTTCTCTACGAAGCCCACGAAGGCGGTGCGTTCGATCTCCACGGGCTGCCCCTGCCGGTCGTACAGAGCCAGGACGAAGTGGAAAAAGTTGGACTTCCTCAGGTTGGAAGGCGGCTGCTTCTCGAAGTGAGCCCGGGCCAGACCCACTCCGCTGGCACCAGAGAAGCGGGTTAGTGGCAGCCCCGACGACGCGGCCTCACGCCCCCCCAGCCGACTCCCGGGCCCGTGTCTCCCCCACCGGGACCCGGTTGGGCCCCCCCGGGGCTGAGCATCCTCCCCTCCCCCGAGTGGCCCCGGGGCTCTTCTCTCCGGGCGCAGGGAAAGGTTCAAGCTCCGGACTCCGGGAAGCGCCGACCCCATCCCTCCCTGCGGCGAGCTCGGAGCCCGCACCGGCCCCCCGGCCCTGGTACCCACCAGCCCTCCCCGGGGGCCGTGCCCGCTCGCAGCCGGCCCCGCATGGCGGGGGAGCCGTGCTCAGCCCCGCCGGCGCGTTGCCCCGCGGAGCAGCGTCGGTCCTGCCACTTCTCAAACTCGGCTCGGAGCTGTCACCCCAGCGCCCATGTGCCTTATCTTGCAGCCTCAGCCCTGAGAGCCTTTCCTCCCGCGCCGGAGCGGTGGGTAAACACCGAGCCCAGGAGACAACTTGAAATATTTCAGGGGTGTCCCTGCAGAAACTTTCCCTTCCTTAGAGGGCTCCAAAGGGAGGAGTGCGGGGCGAGGTGGGAGACACCGGGAAATGTCAACATTAAGCTGATGCAGGCTGATGCCGGCTCCAGGGCTCAGGCTGCAAATCCAGCGTTAGGGTTTTTGTTCGGTGTTTTGGGGTTGATTTTTTTTTCCCCGGGGAAGAGGATAGGTAAGAGGAATAAGAGAAAAAGCGAGGTTGATAGCAGCTTTGCCAAAACCACCTCCTATTTGGAATAACTTCTTTTTTAAAAAATCTAAGATAAGTGGCAGTGGTTTTACAAAGGGGATTAAAATTAATTTTTTCCTGGAGAAAGATTTGCAAACTCCCTGCTTATCGGAGAAGAAGAGGAGCTGCTGATTCTGACAAGGATATAAAAGTGTGGACAAAAAAGAGGCAGAGAAATATATTTTGGATACATTCGTGCACACCTCGCTGCTTATCGGGGGACGAAAGTGTCATTTGGACATCTTAAGAATAAATCAGCAGCAAACATAGTTTTGAAAACTCCTTCCTCCGAGCGAACACAAGGGGCCAGAGAGATGAAACCCTCCTATTCGAACCTAGCGAAACTCGCCGCTTCCTTTATTATTGTTATCATTATTTAATAAAAAGTCATTCCTGCGGGACAATAGGGATAAATATTTAACTGGCAACATCTACACGAAACTCACTGCTGGTAGCAGAGCTCCAGAGCCGGGTTTTTGTTGGCGCGGGGGGAAAGGCGCTGCCGCGGGGAGCAGCGCTGCGGGCAGGGAGCGCCCCGGGGCGCGGAGC
>WEKX01028141.1:815620-1027050 GCA_013390025.1 Pitta sordida
GGAGCGCCCCGGGGCGCGGAGCGGGCGCGGAGCGGAGCGGGCGCGGAGCCTGCCTACCTCTGAGCGGCCGTGCTGGCGTCCAGGACGCCGGCTCCCTGCATCCACGTCCGCACCGCGTTCATCCCCGCGCCGAGGGGCTCTTCCTTCATGCTGCTCCCACTCCGCTGGATGCTTTCCTGAATCCCAAACATGAATCAGAAACAACAGCGCAAATCTTCCTTCTTTACTCAAAATTTTAAAAAGTGATAAAATCGCCAGGCGGACTGTTATATGTGGGGGGGGTTCTTTCTCTCTTTTTTTTTTTCCTCTCTGCTGATGATCTCTGGAATCAAAGCAAGTCGGAGGAAGCAATCACAGGCACAGACATTAAAAAAAAAAATCCAGAAGCAATCAGAGCCCGGTTTTGTTTCTGCTGTTTGCTGCGTGTGCAGTTTGTTTGGGTGCTTGGAGGGTCTGGTGGGGTGCTGGGGGCTGGTTGCAGCGCTCGCAAGCCGGAGGAGTACTTGAAGTCCCTTTTGTATGAAGACACCCCTCGGATGGCAGCAGGAAAAAAAAAATCTCAGATGGCAGTTTAAGAAACAATAGGACGAACGGGAGCTGCGGCAGGCTCTGCTACATCAAGTGTCATTTTCCAGTGACAAGAGAGGCAAGTCCCCCCCCCTTCTCCCCTCTCTCTTTTCTTTCTTTCTTTTCTCCCTCTTTCTTCTCTCCTCTCCCAGCCGAAGCGCTCTCCGCTCCTCTCCTCTCTCCTCCCTCCTCCAGCCGCGCAGGAAGCGAGTTGCCGGAGCCGGGCGCACGCCGGGAAGGGAGCGAGAGGGGCGCACCCGCGGCGGCGGCGCGGACGGACGGCCGGAGGGAGACCCTGGGGCTCCCCGTGCCCCCTCCCTCTCCCGCAGCGCCGGGCGGNCCCAAAGCCGCCCGCCCCCGTCCCACCGGCCGTGCCCGCGGCCCGAGCACAGGAGGGAGCGGCCGCCCCTCGCAGCGGAATCGACCCGGCGCAAACGCCGCTTGGAACACGCGTGGGGGCAACTTCCCCGCCGCAAATCCCCGCTGAACACCCGCAGCTCGCCCGGTTCCTGCCCCGCTCCCGGGCAGCCGTGCCCTCCTTTGCTGCTCAAGAACACGGTTTCCAAACAGGACAGTCCGCGGAGAAAGTTCCTTTTTTTTTTTTCCTCCCCCCCTAGGAAGTCCGGGTTTTGTTTTCCGAGTGAAAATAATACGTAATAATGAAACCAATTGCTGCCCTCGCTGGGGAAGAGCCGGGCTGGCTGCGCGGTGGCGGAGCGGGCACAGTTCCGCACCTCTGCGCGGCCTCCCCGACCCGCCGCCCGCGGCTCTCCCTGCATCACCCTCCATCCTTCCCCCGCAAAACTCGGTCCCGTGAGCCCGGGGGTCTGGCCTGTCTCACGGCTTCTTACCGCAGATGGGGGTTCCTTGTGCCGGCTGCGTAGGTTTGGCTTCCCCAAACGCAGCCTTGTCCATCTTTTCACATACAATGAAATAAAATTTCGTGCATCCCGGCAAGCCGGGCTATTCGCCCTCTCCAGAGCAATGTCACATCGCAGAGGCTTGAGTGGGATCCTCCGACCCCGTTTTGTGGAGGGTAACCTCTGAAGTGTCTGGGCTGTCTCTGAACTGCTCCTGTCCCTTCGTCCCCCTGCTCCCCGTACCGAGGTGCGGGAGATGATGCGCGGGAGTGGCGGGGGATGGAGGGACGGGAGGCTCCTGTCCACCCCTTCCAGGGACTGCAGAGCCCCGCGAAGGGCAGCGGAGCTCCTCGGGCTCCATCGGCCGCCCGGAGACCGGCTAAGGGCCCGCAGAACAGCCAGCCCAGGAGCAACACGCTCTGAACTCCAGAGGTACTCTAACGTAGCTCGACAAAGTATATAGGACCCTCTCCCAGCCACCTGTACAGCACCTTGGTGTGACACAGCCACCTGAGCCCATAGCTAAGCCTCGGGCAGAGAGCTCTCACTCCAAAGCGGGCACAGCGCCTCGCTGGCACTGAGAAACTGCGCCCGATCCTTGGCGAGCTCACACACGAGCTCCACATCCCAAACATGCTGTGCTCCTACACAGGAACCATCACAGACAGCAAGTTTTCCCATTCCCTGAAGATGGTATTTGAGTCTTCATATAATTCTACTGTGTCATATCTCATGGATATGTGGAAGAATACGGACATACAGCCACACATGAATATTTAAGCCATAGGTATTACAGAGGAGCAGTTTGGCTCCTGGAGTGCTCCAGCTTATTGGTCTTCCTCCCGCTGCTGCTGTATCGGTTGTATCATATCCAGCCTAAATGCCTCCATGGTGAGATACATTTTGCAATTAAAAGCTATTTGCACCTGCACTGATTGCTCCTTTCCCGGGGCAGGAATCTGCCCAGGGAGGAATAATGCATTTGAATCAATATACCAAGCAGTTGGCAGGTTTTCCCTTCAAATCTGTTCCGGGGATCAGGGGACCGTTTCCGTGCCTTTTCCTGGATGCTGAAAGGAACAGCATCCCAGCAGCAGTCTCAGGGCACCTACACGGGGCAGGGACTGCCAGCCACGGCATTAACAGTGACGAGTTCTCCACTGCTTTCCTCCCTATACAAGACTTGTGCCTCTGTGCCCAACACACAGGAAGCTCCAGGAAACTCCTGCTGAAGGCTGGGGGAGATGCCTCACCTGGGATTTACGGGTATTCTCGAAGCTACTGATTAATTGCTACAAGGACGAAAGAGTTAAACTCAGGCTCGATCCCCACAGTAGGAGTGTGAAAGAGAAGCAGAGTGAAACAGCGAGGCAGTGAAAAAGTCAGGACTTTGGGGGAGGGGGGGGTGAAAAAAGAACTGGCACCAGGCAAGTAGACTTCTGTGCTCTATCCACACTGCAGAGGCCAATCCTAAGTACTGGGACTTGGATTTTAAAGAATTCCCAGCTGCCTTTGGCACTCACTTCCTCCTCCCTGTCTGGGTCTTCTCTCTGGACCACCTCGCTTCGACAGCAGCAGCACACAGACCACTGTCAGGCTGGTTATCAGGCTAGAATATATTCGTGTGGAAAGCTGGATCTGTCTTTTCCTCAGCACAGCAAACAGAGCTGGAGGACACTCCTCAGCCTGCCATGGGGGAGTCCTCAGTGGGCTGTCCGGGACTTGGTACTTAACTGTTTTGCTGCAGAAGGAAACTTGGGCACGTTGCAGTGAGGTTTGCCTGCAAGCCCAAGTTAAAAGCTCTCAATGTTCAACGCAGAATGAAACACACACAGACTTTCAGGCTGCAGTTTGCTCCCATGGGTAAGTAAATGCTTCACTCCCAGAGCGAATGAGAGCTGCCTGGTTGAACCGTGGATTTTACCCAGCAACACAAAGCCATGAGCTGTGATGTTGCAGCACAGGCAAGAGCTCCTTACAGACAGCACTGGGACATGGTCACGACAAATAGCAGGGATGGGGCAACACTGGGATCCAAATGCTGGTGGAAGGGAACAGGGGAGGGAAAGGCTGGTCCTGGCTTGATTGTCCTATATTGGAGAAAATGCCTTCTGGGGAATAAGTGGTTTTGAAGCCTTTGGACAAGGGAGTTATGGAAGGAGGCCTCACTCTGGAAGGAAAACGAAACCCCTACAAGGCTGAAAAGAGAAGGCCCAGAGTCTTTCCTGCATAGGGAAAGGCCTCTCCCTTGCCTTGACACCATTTCCAAGTGGGCCCAAGGCCCCTCTTGCCTCTGACCTGGAGTTTATCCAGGACAACTCCCTCATCCTGCCTCTAGTCCATGTGCTCCCAGCACAGGGGGGACAGTCAGGCGTCCCTTCCCTCTACCCAGTCTCCAAAGGAGGGAAGAAGTAGTTGGAAGCAGGAATTTCTGAGAGAAAAGCCTTCTGCTCCCTCCCCTATGACCTTTGCAGCTGGATGAGGTCCCCCCAAAGGGACTGTGTTCCCTCCTGCCCTTCTTGGGAGAAGGCAGATGAACAACACACCCGTGCTGATGGGGCGAAAGGGAAAAGCAGCATCTCTTCTCAACGTGGGACTGAAAGCAGAGCACTTGGGTCCTGATCTTGTACCTGCACTTTTCCAAGGCTTTAGGAACAGCTCACTTGTATCCTCCCCAGCAAAAATGCTTTTCATAAGTATTTTCCTTACAGCAAATAGACTCCTATTTCGATTCAAGGACTTCCCATCCACAGATAAATCCAGTGTCTGCCCTGGAAGGTGATTGACGGCACTGTTTGGCTACTTGGGGTGTTCTATAGCTCCGACCTGGCTTGCTTCTAGGGAGAAGGACAAGAGGAGAAAAAGGCTCAGCAGACTGTGATATGACACTCTGCCTGTCCTGTTGGGGAAGAAGAAGCCTGGATCCCTCTGAGACCAGCGGAGGATCTGTCACACCCCACTTTTACCCTAGCTGCCATGAAGAAGCAGTAGCAGCGACCTGGATGGAAAGGTTTTCCTCCTCTTGCCTCTGTTGAGGGACTGAGGACTCGTGGGTTTTCCCTGGATAGGAGGAGGTGTTTGGGCTTTTCCCCCAGATCGGGGTTGACTCCTGGGGGCCGGAGACAGCCGTGTGCTGAGGGGAACATTTGCTCACCGACCTTTGGGGGAGAAGGGGGGACCTGCCTCGGGGTGCCCGGGAGCGGAGGACTGTAGGACTCCGGAGCCTGTGGAGTGAACTCTCTCCCAGGAACTCGTCAGAAGGAGAACGAGAAGATACGGCGCCCCTGAGCTCAACCCCCACCCCCATTATTACCCGGGGCAGGAGTCCCCGCCGGCAACTTCCCGGGGGCAGGGGGCGAGCAGAGCTGTGGAATTACGACGGGGCTGCAAGAGCCGGACAGGGGAGGGAACTCCAACTCCGCTCGCACTCCTGGAGGGGACGGGGAGGTGGGACAGGGACTGAGACAGGGGACGGGGNGGCTCCGCGGGGGATGGCGGCCGGCGGGGCCGGGCGGGATCCCGGGAGGGGCAGATCCTGGGGCGGATCCTGCCTCATCCCGGCACCGGGATCCCACGTCTGACAGCACAGGCGAGTCTGAGCACAGAGGGTACAGCGTTACCCCGTACTCACCCGGGCTGCTGCTGCTCGCGGGCAAAGGCGGGGGACCTGAACAGCCGTCGGAAGGTCACTGCTCTCCTGGAGCGAACGCGGCTGCGGGTGCGGCTGGAGCGCAGCACTGCCCTGGCCACAGGGACCTGATGGCTCTAACTGCTCTAACACACCATGGGACCCTCCTGGCAGCTCAACTCGTGGCAAAAGGGAAAATTGTCCCTATAAGGGAGTAACACCCTCCACTTTCAATGAAATCTGTTTCCTTAACATGTCCTGTCGGAATGGGTCCAGGAGAGGCAATGAAGATGCTCCATGGGCTAGAGCACTTCTTCTGGGAGGACAAACTGGGGAAGTTGCAGTTATTGAGTCTGGAGAGGTGAAGGTTCATGAGGTACCTTATTGTGGCCTTCCAGTACTTCAAGGGGGCTATAAAAAAAAAGAGAAAGAATGACATTTTACACACACAGAAATTGATAGGACATGGGGAAAAGGTTTTAAATTAAAAGAGAGGGGATTTAGAATAGATGAGGAGAGGAAATTCTTTACTAGGAGGGGTGGGACACACTGGGACAGGTTACCCAGAGAAGTTGTGGATGCCCCATCCCAGCAAGGCCAGGCTGGATGGGGGCACCCAGGCAACATAATCTGGTGGGTGGAATCTCCACTCTTGGCGGGGAGTCTGGAACTAAGTAATCTTCAAGGCTGCTTCCAATCCAAACCATTCTGTGATTCTATGACATGTCAGTGGAAATGACACTATGCTATAGACAACTGCAGATTTTGGATCCCTACAGTACCCACACAAGATTCTAACATATTTAAGGCTAGCCTGTATTTATTTGTTTCTGCTGGCAGCCACTGGACAGATTACAGTTGTTTTATCACCCATAACCTCGCTACGATTTTTACATTGTCAGTTCAGGAAAGCATGTAAACACTTAATCAACTGGTATTGGATTCAGGGAGATGTAAGTGCATGTCTCCTATTGAAGAACAAAGGGAGAAATCCAGAGGCATGCACATCCTCTGAAAGGATGAGTTTAAGCATATTACATGGAATGGATTTAAATGTCCACTGAAGTTGTCACACACTTTGCTGAATCAAGATTGAATATTATCAGAAGTATTTAAGTGACTCTGGAATCTGTACCTCCTTTTAAACAGTTATATGAACTCTGAGGACTTTGAGTCTTGGGATTCTGACTCAAAGGTGCACAACCTCTTTTGAAGGATGCCCTCTAAAATCTTAGGCTATTTTATCAATTGTAACTGGAGTAATTGGAGATTCTATACTTGCTGGGTTGTAAGCATTAGGCTTCCTCTGTCTAGGACTGTGTTGCTCAGGATTTGGCTGCTCTTTTTGTGCTCACTGTTTTAAAACCTATTTTCTCTGGCATTCATGTTAACATCAGAAAATCTTAGGATTTCAGCAGAAGCAGAGCTAAGTTCATCATTCTGGCTCAGAATTTTGTCTGCAGCCACAGCACACCTTTGACCAGTGAAACTTGACCAGAGCACAGCACAGAAGTGCTTTGGTTGCAATGAAGTTTAAGATACAAAGGGGCACTCACGTTTATATGTTCTTTCCAGAGCTTTGGACAGCTTGAACTTCGAGTCTCAGCTTTGTGTCATCCAGATCAGGGGAATTCTTTGTTTTCATCTTTGCCCAGGATCTGTGGGACTCAAGGTAGACCAAAGACATCCACCTGCTCTTCTCATGTCCCTTCTCAGGACCTTTAGTCAAAAACATTCAACCTGTGTGACAAAGTAAGAAAAGTTCTGGTTAAAAGACAACTGGACAGTGCTGGCTACATGGAAAGGAAGGGAATTTTTTAGAACTCCTGAGTTATTTCATGTTAGTTAGAAAGTTTGTGCCTATTTTAAGGCCTGCATTTTAGTAGGGCTGAAGTGTGCTTAAAGACTCTTACACAGGGAAATTTTTTGGAAGTTGCTGTTTATTAACTAGCACTTGTGGGGGGAGACACCGTAGCCCTTAGTGAAGCTCAGCTCATGCTGACTTGCACAGGAAAGGGCAGCCTGTCTGAGCAGGCATCTGTGTGCACGTGTGTTTGTTCCATATGCACACACATTCATTATGGATGACATACAAACGCTGCTCATGCTTCCTGAGCAGACTGTTATGGTAAGGCTCACATCCCACTGATCTCACTGCAGGGCTTAGGAAGCATTCAGGAGCCTCTCAAAAGGCGTTACAAACGATGTATGGAGAAATAACTTCCTCCAGCACTGAAACAGAGTCATTGTCATGGCGTGATGAAGGAACTGTTAAACAGACACAGCAGCAACACTGGAGCTGGAGTCTAGCCAGGGTATTTGAAGCAACTTGTAAAAAGTTCACTGATTCTTTAATGACTCCACCTGGTCAGAGCAGGACCTCTGGTTTATGTGCCTTCCAGAAGATATGCTGCAAGAGAAGTGTGTCTTAGATGATATGAATCAAACCAGTTCCTCTAACATTATGCTGGTCTGGAATAGCTGTTGACCTGATGGAGTGTTAATGGGAACATTTATTTGTTTCTTTATCACTACAAAGATGTCATATATACTTACCCTGCTGCTGCCACTGTTCCCACAGGGCTGTCAGCACCAGAGCCATTATAACATGACTGCCAGAGGTAATTTTTTTCCCCCACCTCACACATTATTTTTTCAAATGATTCTGTAAAGAGAGAAAGAACTTGGATACAAAAATTGCTGGTAAAAGAACAGTGCAGTGTGATGTGAGCCAGAGAAGGTTCCCTAAATGCCTGTCAGTCTCTGCTTTTATTGCTGATGGAGAGAAACACACATGCAGCCCAGACCCGTCTTGGCATGGGGAGGGTGTTGTGCTGTGCCTGGCATGCTGAGGATGGGATTTGCCACTGGGAATCTCCAGCACTCTCTCCATTCATGGACCAAATGGGTGACATTTGTGTGGCACTGTGGGACCACATAGCTGCAGGGGAGGCTGTGTTCAGGTGATGTATTCCCACTTCTGTATTTCTTCATATTTCTTATGTGAGAGCACGAAGGCTTTTAACACCCAGTGTTTTGGTAGCTCAGTCATTAATAAATAAAAACTGGGCAGAAACCCACTGCCTTTACCTGCGGGGGAAAAAAAAAATAATCCCATCGCATTTCATTTGTGTCATGCAATGACTTGACAGTTTAAGGAAATTGCTAATGGGACCTTTTACTGCGGGGTCACTAGTTCAAACCTGGCTCTGTCGGTAATGACCAAGAGTATCTGATGAATGTTTGATGACGTGAGATTAAAATATGGGTCTCAATCCATTTATCAGTAGAAAAACCCTTCAACAACTCGAGCCCCTTAAAGCTAATCCCGATAGAAAAGCCAGCAAGGCTGGAGTGTGAACAAGCCCTCTAGAGCCCTACAGTAGACCGAGGTCAGGATGGGGGCATGCAGATGGAAAAGCTTACAGCACTGAGGGCTGGGCAGCACCTCTCTGTGCATAAACAAATCTACCAGTTAATGCACTAAAATACTCCTGCAACAGTACGGAAGGAGAGAGCCAGATCCGGTATTGTTCTCAAAGGGACAATGATCCTGGCACAAGGGGGGGAAGATGCAAACATTAGGAAATCCAGGTTCAAGGACTGGTTGATACTAGTGCCAGAACTTGGGGATTCACAATTTTGCAAGCTGAAAAGTTCTATTTGAATTTCTCAGTATTATAACACTACCATAAAATTGTAACCCAAATATCAAAGTCAGGGGTAAGGAGCTAGTAAATGTCCTTTTAAAATGTCCTTTTTTTTCCCCTGAGATTGACAGAAAAATAAGTTATTGCCTGATTCAGTACTTTCCAAGGTGTTCTTTGGTCTCAAAAAGTGTAAAGCATCACTGACAGAATTTGGCAACTGCTGACAGGCAAGGACTGAGGGCTGATGTCTGAGCAAGAAAGAGCCCAACCTGCCTTGAACATGGCCCAGATGCACACACTGGATGTGTCTGTAACACACGTGTGCAAGGTCCAGCTCAGCATCACTTCCAGAACTTGCTCTGCACCCCACTGAAGTCCCTCAGTCCTTCTCCTTCAGGACTCAACCCAGAGACCCAGGCAAAGAGAGGGACCAAGAAAGCTGAGGAATGTTTGCTACGGCACCATCCAGGAGCTGCTGCCCCCAAAATAAAGTGACGGGAAAGACTCACATCTCTTGTAAACTCACCGAGTGCTTGCAGAGCGTTTCCCAACCGTTAGAGGGAAATTAAAAAAGCGTGAGAGCCATCTGGTGGGAGCAGGGAGGGGGTTCCTCTCTTGCTCATTGTTCTCCGCAGTTTTGCTATGGGCTAAATCCAGCTGCGGACACCACTGGCCGGATGCTGAGAAATTGGGGAATGTTGGAGGGGCTGTGCTGGCATAATTTTCCTTGGTAACACTCCTGGCACCTCAAAAGATCCTGTTTAAGAGAATTGCGTCTCTGCTGACCATGTCACTGCTGAAACACAGGCGGCTTCTGACAAGTGTAAGCAATGGAAGCAGCTGCTGGGGCCAGGGGAGGCTGTGCAGGTACCTGCAAAAACACGTGAGCACTGACTGCCACACAAACACCTCCCAGGAATGGGAAGTCTGGTTCCACAGGCAGAGAAAGGCTCCTCCACAACATTTACAGGGTCAGAGCAGGTTTTTTTCTGGCCAGTGAAGCTCAGCACTGACTCGTTGAAATCAGCAGCATTTACCTGACCCCTGGAAATCCTGAAGGGCTGGGACTCATCCAGTCTCTTCCCCTATTCCAGCAAGTAAGTGGGAGTGCTGGAGCTACAGAACTCTGCTGGTTCCGTTTCCATCACATTCATTGGTGCTGAGATCTGCAATGTGCGTTCACCTGTGTCCCATCCCTCCAGTTCTCCAGCCACAGCTTCAGAACAAATCTAAACCCAGAATTTAAAGACTGTAGTGACTTTATAACTACATCACTTTGCTTCAGAAGCACGCAAGGCTTTGCAGTTGCAAGTAGAGAAAGTAATATTCTAATTTTAATCTTTTCCCCCAGTCTGTAACATTTGCTACCTAAGACACTTCCTGTACTGTTTCACACTTCCTGAGATGTGATCCATATTGATCCGCATGTGCTCCTTCCAGGATCTTTTAAGGCTGCAGAAATGACAATTTCCACACTAGTTACAAAATAATTACCCATAATAATTTAATAATGAGCTTTCCCTGTAAATTATTAACATAGGTAGCCAAGAAAATGGTCAATTTTAACAAGTTTAAATTCAAATGATAAATGCCAAATCTGTGTTAAATGAGACCAGTAAATTAGCAATTAAAATATTTATGCAAGAAGGCAGAAGATATTGTATTCAAGGAGCTGCAGAGCAGCCTCCCATCAGACTATGTGACAGTGGCCTGTGTTTGCACATCCCAGCTAAAAAAAAGCTCAGCAAAGGGAAGCGGGAAAAATATCTGATCCCATAATTGAAGCCGGACAGTGTTGGTTGGCATTCGGTCAGACTTCACCAGAGTCCAAGCAATTCTCAGAATACCCTTGGGTTATATTGAGCAGAAATCCTAATCCAAATGAAATATCATACAAATCGTTATCTGTGGGAAGCTCCAAAGGAAGGAATTGCCTTCATGGTCCCTCAGAGCTTTGTCGCCAAGGGCAGAGTCGACTGTGCTGGTTTTTTTTAAGGCGAGAAAAAAAAATTGCCTTTCAAGCTGAAAGAAAAGTACCAATGTCAGAGCAGATTTCTCATTCCCTGTAGGTGTAAATCCCATTTTTCCAGCAAATTCAGCAGCTCACCAGCGCTATGGAACGAGCCGGAGCATCTCCACTCAAGATGGCAGTGGTGAAATCAAACTTGGTTTGGTTTTTTTAAAATTATTATTATTGCTCTTTTTTCCCCCTCTGTAAAACTCCGGGGCACTGTTTAAATTGGCCAAACCCTCTGCCAGGAGCTGCTGGTGCCACCGCCAGTGCCACACTGCCCCGCTGCTCCCTCCTTCCATCCACCTCCTCCTCCCACCTCCAGCCTCTCCATCCTGGTCAGCTCCGTCGCCGAGAAGAGCAAATCCTCTGGAAAGTGACCCTGGGCTCTTGGGAAGCCAGGAATCCCCATTGTACTGGGAGTAACTTCATGCAGATGTTTATGCCAGCACCTCTAGGACCGGTGTGTGAGGGTTGGATGCTCAGCATCACAGAGCATCACTCTGGTTTTGTGCCCTGAGGAAAGTTTAATCCCACAGGCTCAGAGAGAACATCCGTGAAGCATGAACTGACCAAAGCTATGGCCCTCGGACCCCCCCAAAGCACAGCACTGGTGGGTATGGAGCATACTTGTATCCAAAACCAGAGGGAAACAATTCCAAAACCCTCAGTGCCCAGGCAGATCCAGGTAATAGAACACCATGACTTGCACTCTGAGACTTGTGTTGTCTGGTGAGAAGATTATGGGGGTTTGAGCAATTTAGCCTAGTGGAAGGTGTCCCAGCCCATGGCAGGGGGTTGGACCAGGTGGTCTTTAAGGTCTCTCTCAACACAAATCATTCCATGATTCTGTGACACAGCAGCTGATCAGCAGCAGCTCATCTCCCCAAAACTAGTACCTGCCTACAGGGTCCGGCCTTTAGAAACAAAAAGGGAGGCCTGGAAGACCCCAGAGGTGTCTTAAATGCAACTGTAACTGATGAGAAATGGCTGCACAGCCCCAGCTTTTGTGCAAATGCCTCTTAACAGCTTCAGTGAACCCTCACTGCCACGTTACAGCTGGACACAGGGACAGGCACAGAGCAGAGACTCCCAGCTGCACCCATCGAGTGCAGTATTTGAGCACATCAAAGCATCATGAGGAACTCTCGTCATGTCTAACAGTTGGGTTTGAGATTCTCCTACGGATTGTTTCCTACCACCTGTGCCAGTGGAGATCAATACCAGCCTTTTTTCCTGCAAGATGACCAGACGAACTGTACCTGAAACTCCACCACAGGCATGCAAAGATTTTCATCTTGAGAACGAGATGTATTTTAGCAGGTTACAATTTTTTATTTTTCTTTACTTACCAACACACACTTTCTAACATGAAGCGGGGAGGGGGGGCTTTGAGAAATTAATTTCCATCTGAAAACAAACAAGGGCTGAAACAGTCTACAAAGGAACTCATCTTTCAAGGACATTTCCTTTTAAATTGCACAATGTGGCTCTTAGCAAGGAAAATAAATAAAACTTAATCCCTCTGCATTCCAGCTGGCATTTTTCCCCCAAGCTAGAAGTGAACAATCAATTTAAAGAAAACTCAGACTATGGTCAATTAAAGAATTGTATATCATTTAATTTATAAATACCAGATATCTATTCAATTGATTATTTTGATCCAATTAAGCCAGTTTTATATTTTTAAATTCATAAGAATTGAAGCATTTATCCATGTCACAGCTCTAGGCCTTTCACATCTGCTGCTGCAAAATTCTGCACATCGTCTGTTTTTTGGCTGCAGTATTAGTTGAGAGTGTTTCAGCTACCAGATTTATTTAAGGATGTGGATTGTAAGCCTCCAGGAAATGGCAACCACTGGGAAAATTTGTGTCTAATTACTTGTAACACAAAGAAATCTTTTTTTTTTTTTTCTTTTTGGATTTGGGAGTTGTTAGGCACATAAATTGGTTTTCCACTTCATCTTCTCTCTTTAACCAGGATGGTCACTGTTTAGGATTGTGGGTTTTCCAGGTCTCTGAGCATTGTTTAGTAAGCTGCCAGCACCCAGCCTCTGCTTCTTCCCTTCCCAACCTCCCTCTTCCTTTTGACTCCGTCATCTTCGTCCTGATCATCTCTATCCTTGAAAAGGAGACGACGGAACCCTTTGGAAAGTGATCTATGGGCCTTTTGTAGAGAGCTCACCAAGTTCAGCAAGCAACCTTTTTCTCTAGAAGTGGTTGTTTTCAGGAGAATAACCAACACCCTTGAACTACAGAATCCATTTGCAAAATACTTTATCAACGGAATTGTAACTTCCTTTATGAAAAGGGATGGAATTTCCCTGGCCAGAGTCTCCACTCCAGCCCTCAGCATTCCCAGGCATGGCTGAACTTCACCAAGGAGAGAAGTCACCACACATCTAACCTGGGACTCCACCAGGATGCCAGTAAGTAAAACAGCCATAGTTAAAGAAATAGGCATTGCCAAAAAGAGAACTGGTATCTTCAGGGTGTGGGGCTGTGATCCTTAATGTGCTTGCAAATGCATATCTCAAAAATGGGGACCAGACAATTTTTAAATTCAGTATTGTAACACAAAGAAAAAATGAGTTTAAAGTTAGATTTACTGACAACTTTATGCAAGAAAAGCCAAAGAGATTAGCAGGGAAATGTATTTTTCAGTCTTTCCCACATATGGTTTTGAGGGGTGATATTACTGATGTTACAGGCAAGTCTTAAAATGATCAATCCTGACTGGACAGAGTTGACCAATACACAATAGCCCCAAGTACTGCAGAAACTGAAAAGCTAAAACATTAAAGGTCTCTTCATACAAATTTAACATGCCGGAGAGAACAAACAGCACCGATCCCCTGGTTGCCTCCTCAGAGCAGCATAAACCTGTAGCAGCCCATGGATTGTTCCTTCTCGAGACCTTCCAACCCAGTGACCACCAATGCCATCCTGTCAGCTCCAAACCATGGAGGCTTCCGGCCCTTTGCTCTCCTGATTCAAACAAAATCCAGACCAGATTCAGCCTCCATTTGGTTACTTTAATTCTGAATGCTTCCCATAGCATAACAGGCTTCAAACAGCCAGTTCTTCCCAAGATTTGGATGGTTTTTAGACATCGATATCAATATTGGTTTATTTACATCTTCTTTGCCAGAGATAATTTCAATTTTGAACCAACTGAATTCAAACTCCTTACCTGTTCAGGCTAAGAAGAGTGTACCAGTTGGTCCTGAAACATTCAGATAGTTTCAACCCAATTCTTTTGTCTATATTAGAAAATTATTGAGGTAACTTAGAATTAAATTTAATCAGGAAAAAGGGGACACTGAATGAAGAGATTTTGCCATGCTAGAAAAACTTGTGCATTTCAAGAACTCTCAGCCTTGGCATAAAATGAACTGTTTCACTAGGAACAAGAAAGGAAATAGATTCCTCTGCTGCAAAACTGCCAAAACCTAAAGGAGCTGAGAGTAATACAGTTCAAACCAAGGCTTTCAAATCAAACTCCCCACCACAGACTCGCTTTCTCTTCTCATGGAGGAGTCATCTCATCTTGTGTTAATGCATTTCCCTGAGCTCAGAGCAATGGGCTCTGTGAACCAGCAGCGTTGGGATACCTGATAGGACTGACTAGACACACAAACCACCACACCATGTGATCAGCATTCCTATTTCCAACAAAAACCCAACCAGCCATAAAATTCCCAACTGTTCCTATTATAGCACCTGGCTGGAAGCATCTTTTAGAGTCCAAGTGTTCATCAATCACATCACCATCGTGAGTCTACATGAAAATGACTTCAACCCTCAGCCCACAGTTACACCCTGATCGTAAACACTCAAAAAGCATTTTTTCCCATTTACTCATGCACAGCTGCAGCGAAAATCAACTCAAAGCAGTGTCCAAGAGGGAGTTCTGCACCAGACAGAGCTCAGAGGTCAGAAGTGTTCACCCATATGCTCTACAGAGCAACAAGACAGACAGTTAACTTCATTCCTTACCTCCCTGCTCTCCCAGCGCAGCCTTCCCCCTTTTTCTCCTGTTCCTCTAAGTGTACTTCTTCTGCAAGATCTAATTTGGTGTCAGTTTTATCCGTTCTCTCTTCATCCCTGAACTTCCTGACCCACCAGATACGGCCTGTCTGCCTTATCAGTATTTTATTTCCCACTCGCCCCCCATTCCTTGCAGGCCTATTTTTAAGCTCCTTCCAAAGCTAGCTTTCCCTAGATTTCAGAAAATGGTATTCTGTCATCATTTTTGAATTGTCAAAAAACAAAAAATGAAAACACACACACCACCTCCCTTAAACTTTCTAGTCCAGCAGATTTGACTAACCAGTTCACCCTGCAGCAGTGGACCTGCTACACCTCACTTTGCTCTTAACTCTTTGTAAAGGTGTTGGCATCTAAGGAAGAAAGCTCTTATCCTATGAACTCTGCAAGCCTCTCTCCTCTCTCTCTTTAAAATACACTTGATCAGTACAAACAGTGCATTCGAGCTGTTTTCATCCTATTGTGCCCCTCTTGCCAGGATGCAGGACTCTAAGATTGCCTGAGCCTCCACGTCACTGAGCACCTTCTCCATCACAGAACAGTTGCTTTTGGTTCACTCCACTGGGAACACTGCAGCATCAATTCTCCTAAAAGACAGCACATACCTTCCTGGTGTGTCAGGCTCCTTTCTTTCCCACATCCACGTTTCCAACCCACAGTTGAAAATGATGACGTGACAATGTGGGATGGGAATGTGCTGACATCAATGACCCCCATGACTCCTTTCTTCCTTGCTCTCATGTGATACCACAGGTGAGCACAAGTTCCTCACCCTCTCTTCCCTGCATTCACCCTCATGTAGCAGACACAACATTTCAAATTCCCTCTCACAGGCCTGACCAAGCCTGGCTCTTCCCATCTCTTCCCAGGCACTTTGGGAAACACTTGCTCCCTACCATGGAAATGAGGTGATCTTATACAAAGGAAAAGTTACCCATCACTCGTGTCACAAACTTCTGGGATTACTTTTTCACATCCAGAGACAGCTAGAAGAGTTTAGGAGACTCTCCTTCAAAAACACACGCTGTGAATTGAGGGAAAGCATCCCACAACAGTGCTGCCTCCACTGACTTTTAAGTGTGGCAAGAATGGAAACAGCCTAAATTATGTAGGTTGAAAGCTTGGACACGTACAAAACATTTGAGAAAGAGTCAGGCATGGAGGAGCAGGACCCAGATCACAGATTGACAGGAGTGAAAATGTGAGTTCATGAAAAATACTCTCAACAGTTGGGTTTTTTAGCCCTCCCCAAACACATCAAGCCATTAATAAAAGCTTTGGAATGGTAAATTCAAGTTTCTGATTAATATGCAAAAAACCAAAATTGAGATCAGAATCAGAGGATGGTGTAATTGATATTCCCAACCTGTGAGGTGAGAATGAAATAGGATTGGGGTTTGTCTGGGGCTCATTAGCAGCAGGCACAGCCTCCAGGAGCAAATATGCTTTCATGTTCTGCACTGGCCAAGAGCTGGTGGCAAGAACCAGAAGAGGCCAGGAGGTACCACCAGGACATAAAGACAGCACTGAAATGGAAATGGAGGACAACAGGCATAGGGAGTTCCACTGATCCACAAGGGCCACAGAGGGCTACTAATGCAAAACAGCCTCTCAACACATACTTAACTCAGGGAATTTCAGTGCAAGAAACACATAACCAGGTGTAAAAATCTTCAAATGTAATTTATTAAGACATTCAGCTATGTCTGTCAGTCTACATCCAAATTGACTACTAAAAATAAAATGGTATCACATTTCACATTAGGAATACCGACTTTGAAAAACACTTGAGTCAAGCCTATCGTATAAATAAGTGACTAATTTCTCTTCATATCAAAATTCACATAAAAAAATTGCCTGCCCCCTACTCCCACCTATTTCCCCACCCCAGTCCCTTGTTCTACTTGAAGCCATGATGAATGTAAAAATTTAAGTATGGACATGTTCTTGTCAAAGAAAAAAGGTGCAAACCTATTAACAGCTTTAAAAGTGGCATTTGCGGAGTCTGATCATACACAATAATGTACTCATTCCCAAAGTGCAAATATCGCCAGAGTTTAATACTGTTTTAATTCAGCTGCAAGGATTAAACATTACACAGCACAGTACTGCAGGGCCTCTATCCGTGCCCTAAAACTCATCCCACTTTCCTCCTGCACATGGCAGCAGAGGTCTAAGTGTTCATTAGAGTTTTAGTTTACTTCATGCAGCCCAGACTGTGCCTGTTATTAGCAAAAGTTTCATATACATCAAAATATTGAGGACTCTGTCATAAAAGTCAAGAGTCACTATAGATTACATGAATTCAAATGCAACTGCCCCAAGAACACCCAAAGCATACACACGACGTATTAAGAGTGCTTCCACCTTCTGGTACAATCACTGCTGTTACATCTTTGATTTCTGCTTATGTGCCATAAAAAAAGTCATCAACCAAAGCTGCACATCAGTCAGAGACTGGCAACTCACAGCCTCTAAGGCCTCTCAGGACCCGGGGACATGGCTGTATGCAACACCCTTTTCCTGGCCCAAACCAAGGCAGCATTCTGTCCACCTGGCTACAACCTCTCACAGACCTCTCGCTTCTCTTACCCCTCACCTACGTCTTGAAAACACTCTTTTTCACTGCTACTTATTCCCAGACATCCTTCCTATGCCCACAGTTCAGAGAGCTTCTGGAGTCATTTCTACTACATCTCACTGGAGTTACCGCTACTAAGCAGCCCATAAAATTCAGCATGGGAGATTACATTTTGACCAGCATTAATAGCTACACTTCTTTCACAGCTGTGGAAGGATTGGTTTTCTTCTGAGTCAAACACGGATCTCTGTAATGTGTTTGTTCCCACATCATCCTTTGTAGCCTCAGAGCTGGACACAAACTCTTGGATCTCGAGCAGGGCACCCCTCTGGGGCTGCAATTAGTCCTGCAGCACAAGCTGCTCCCTGGGTGGCCTCACAGGGGCTCGTGTCACTGTCCACGCTGTGAGACGCCCCTGGATGGGCAGAGACCTCCTGTCCATCGGCAGCCTGGCCCTCGCCCCTGCTCGGGCTGTCCTTTGCACTTGGCCTGTTGTCACATTCAGCACCAGGTGGCTCAGCTGTGTCTCCAGGCCTGGTGTTTCGCTCTGCACTAGGATTTGGCTGTTGCACCGGCTCTGGTCCCAGTCCTGGTAGCTGTGAAGGGCTCTTCAATTGGCAGTGGCACAGAGGGCAGGTTTCTTGCACATACAGCCATTTCTTAAGACAACCAGCATGAAAAAAATGGCTACATGGTGTGATTACAGCTGTTTTCATATCCTGAAAGACAAAAAAAGAGAAGGATGTTATTTGTAACCCCATCATCTCCTCTCACTCCAGACATCTAACAGGTCCACCAGGCATGGAGGAGACAGAAGCAGTCCACAGACAAGCAAGAGAATATTACTTCCTTCATATCCACAAGCCTCTGTATGAGGAGCAGCTGAGGGAGCTGGGGGGACTCAGCCTGAAGAAAAGGAGGCTCAGGGGGGTCCCTCTCGCTTTCTACAACTCCCCGAGAGGAGGGTGGAGCCAGGTGGGAGAAAGGCTTTGCTCCCAGGAAACACAAGAAAGGACAAGAGGACATGGGCTCAAGCTGTGCCAGGGGACCTTTTGATATTTAGGTTTCTGTTACAAAATTGACATTGCATATGAAGTAGAGATGTCTGCAGAGACTGAGCTGCTTCTACAGATTAGTAACAAGTCAGCTACTCAGAACACGTTGTCTTTCACTACAAAAATCTTCCACTAATGAAAAAAAGGGCACATTTGCTGCTACTGAGACCAGCTTAACCCAAACATGAGAGTTGTCAAAGCAGCTCAGGGACACATTTTGTCATGTAACTGGAGAAAAAAGAATGACAGTTTAAACAAATCCAAGCTGTCTCCTCATTCATAAAACTTATTTCGGTGACAGCGCTCAAAATCAATATTCACAAGGCAGAAAATGGGTTAATTTCAGTAACTTACTGAGCATGGCACTATTCATTAAACTTAATTCAAGTAACTTATTTTACTAGTTGCAGACTGAATTTGACAGTCTGGAGGTAACTCAATTCAAGCCCATCTTTCGACACTTCCATTCTTACCTGGTAGCAGATGGCACAGATATCATTGTGCTGCTCCAGCTGCTCTTTCGTGGCCATGGGCAGCGATTTTATCTTATTCACAGCATCTCTTCGAAGAAGGAAACTTTTCCAGCCCAGCTGGGCCCGCAGCCACACGTTGTAGTAGGAGTGAATGAAGATGATGACAGAGCCCATCACAGTCCATTCACCAAAGATAGTTTCTGAGACTCCATACGCCACCACACAGAGCGCCACCAGGAACTCCAGCAGCCGGTAGGTGCCGTTTACGTAATAAATCACATCATCCATATTTTCTACTGGTTCTTTTCTGAACTCCTCCACCATAAACAAAACGTAAATGAAGAGTGTTCCAAGCACCTGTAACACAGTTCAAGACCATGAGTTAAGCTCCAGTTCCAGGTTTGAATGCTCATCCATCAAGCTCTGGACAGACAACACCCCAAACTGGACAGAAGACAGACAAGCCCCAGAGCAGTAAAATTGTTGCTGAACTTCAAGACATGTAAAAGTCACTTCCTCTTGCAGAGCATTTAAGCTTGTACCCAAGTACTTCCCCTTCTGTACTTTCCTGAGGTCAGAACATAGATGAGTTGACTACACAAAAGTTCTGAGCATCATGAGAGGTGATTTTATAAATTTAATAATAAAAAAGAGTTATAGCCAATACAGTATGAAACATTTCCTGTATGTACTACTGTGTTTTGAACATCAAGCTGCTTTCAAAGGGCTATAGCTAAGTAATGACAAATAAATGAGTACTTGGGGAGAAAAACATTTAATTATGATAATTATACCCTCAAAAGTCTTCTGGCTTTACATTTTGAAGTAGACTTCCATTCACCTATGTTCTCAGCTCACCCAAGGAGCTCCTTAGCCTCAGAAAGAGATTTTGTATAACCTCTTAATTCTGCCCTTGTTATTTTCTCATCAGTTATTTTCCCTGTTAAAGCAACAGGATCACAGTTAATGCAGGACTTCACGGGGCTAACATTCTTACCTGAAGAGAGGTTAGAATACTGCTGGAAATAATGATCAACAGCCAGAAATCCATGTGGAAAAACTGACAAATCATGTAGGCCATGTACGCAGGGAACACGAGTAAGAACAGGCAGAGGCTGACTGCTCGGAAGTGCTTCCACAGACTCCTGCAAACAACACAATAGGGTTTTATTATTCAAGTCAGATTTGAGTGTCAGAATCAGAACAGATTGCCTTCTGGATGTGGACATGTTAGATGTTTGCTCCAGGCTTTAACTTGTTGAAAAGAGATTTTATTTTATTTGGGCATAGTCTCATTCCCAGCTTGCACGCAAGCCTGCAACTACTAGGGTAAAATTCCTACTCATCTGACCTTTGCTGTTTTCAACAGAGACAAAAATAATGGGTAAAAATTCACCTACAGTAATTGTTGTACTGGGTTAGACAAATAAAGTCCCTGATATACTCAATGTTTCAGATGAAAGCCCATTACAATAAATTATTAAACATGTAACTGTTTGGACACTTCTTTAAATAAACAGGGGTCTCCAGATTATAAAATTCTTGCAACTCTTTTGTATCTTCTTGCTAATATGTGTGGAGCAAAGCTATTTCCTTTCACCACCAGATTTAACCCCACTGCTCTTAGAAGCATATTCCCCAATTCAGAGACCACAAAAGAAGGAATGCAGCAGGACTTGAGCATTCATCTCTGCCAGTCCTTTCTCTGCTCCTGTCATTTACTTCTTCCTAATCTCCTCCCCAACCTAAACACACAATCAATCTTTTTACAGTCACCCATTAGTGAAGGCTTTCAGAATATCTCTCCACCGTTCGACCTCTGCTTTCCCTCAGGTTGTATTTTAACCTCATTTAGCCCTAGAAATGAGGTGCTGAAAAAGTGAAAGTACTGGAGGGACAGGACAGCAGCACAAACTGGTGAATTTAATACAGTCTGAAGAAACATCACAATGCTACTCTGAGGTCTGAGATTCTGTGTCTGTGGGTGATGGAGAAAGAGAGCTGAAGTGGAATTCACCCTGATCTACACGATTCTGCCTGGGAGATTTAGCAGAATAAAACTTGCTATCACTGCAGAGTACTTGTTTAAACTGTACACACAAACAGACCTCTTTTCAGTTCTTCCCTTACAGGTTACAGAAAGGGAAAAGGCAAAAGCAATTAAGAGACACAGACAGATTAACATGACAACACCAGATACCACCAATACAGCTCTTCAAAGCACAGATTAAATTTAACACACCTACTAATGCAAACCTTCCACTTCTTAATTTGTGCCCCTATCATTTTGGGATCATAGCCTCACCAAAAGAATGGTTTATACAATGTCTAACACAAGGACACTCAGAAACTTCCCACCCTTAACAGCTGTGTGAGATCACTGCACTAGAGGGAAACCCACCCAACTGCAGAAGAGGTTAATAAAAAGCATTCTGCAAATCCACACAATGGAGTGTGGGTGGGAGAGCACAGCCCAGGATTTGCTTAACTGAGACCACAGCACACTGACACTCTTGCTAGGGAGAGTAACCAGCGAGTGGTTTTACACAGTGAATGGGCAGCCAGCAGCTGCAGAGCAACATGGTCTTGCACGGGCTGAATGGACAGAGCAGAAGCAGCTGACCAAAGTCACCCCTGTTTGTCAGCACAGTTTATGGGGAGAAGCATTAGTGTGTGCCCTTGAGGGACTTGGACAGAGAGGGAAACACTACAGAATTTACACTAGAAAAGAAATCTGCATACAGAAAAAAGTAGGGTAACTTTATAATCTACTAAAAGTCCAAATTAGACCATCAATTACTAGTTTATCACCTCCTAAAAGAGCATTGAGTAACTTTCAGTTTAGGAAAACAGTCTCTTACTTGTCCCTTGAGGCTCCCAATGCCAAGACAATGGGATCAGCAATTTCCAGCATGGACTGAAGTATGGATGCCACCACAATGAAAAGAATAATACTGAGCAGGAACGCCCGATGCACAACTTGGAGCTCAATCAAACCTGTCTGCACAGCCAGGATCAAGAGTGTGACTCCTTCAGTCATTCCTCTGCAGAACAGTCAAAAGAACAATCAACCAAGAGTCAATGCTGGTTCAAAAGTAACTCTAGAAACACCTGGAAATAAGCTATTTCTGTTTTAGATTTCACTGATGTCCCTACTAAGGCTTTAACCAGACAGGAATAGCTTCAGAAACACTGAAGAGTTGGGGCTAGGAACCAGCAGATTTCAGAACCCTGTTCCTGACAAGCAGCGTTTTGGCGAAACCCCAGCACAAAGCACTTTAAAGACCCAGATTGTGTCTTAAGAGGAAGAACCCACCAGCCTCAGTGTTGCCTACACAGCCCTGCTGTGTCTACACCTGGACAACAGTCAGCCTCATTCCTAGACCACCAGGAAGACCCTCTACTCTGGTTATATTTCCCCATCACCACTCCTCTGTCCGTCCTTTGGCCCTTGGTTTAACACCCCACCAGGTTGCCAGTTCAGGCAAATGAGTAATTTTGCCATTTTTCAGTTCATTCCCTTTGCACCTACATCAAATACAGCTGTGCACTTCTTTTTGGCTTGGAACCTCAGATTGACATTAATGCCTCCGATGATCAGCACTTAGCACCCATATTTGAGACAGTAAAACATCACCCAGAAGTACCTGCTTCACTAAAACATGTTTTTATGTAGACTACTCCTAGGCAGCCCAAATTTATACCATTTTTCCTTCCACGCCTTGGAATCCAAAATGTAAAATATTCTTTTTCATACAGTCTGAACTTTCTATAGAGCTAAGGGCTGTGGTAACTGAGAAAGGCAGTGTCAGATCTAGGATCCCAGTTTCATATCAGACAAGTTTGGGGAAGTGTGAGAAAAGGCAGTTTGTCTGTTTTGGCTATTTCCCACATTAATTTACAAGCAATCCATACAATGCTGTGTTTTAAATTTCATAGATTAGTAATGTTTCGTACATCACTACAGGAGAAACGATGACATGAAAACATGAAGTGTTTATATTATACAAGCATGTGAAAATTTTTCAGTGACTCATGAAAATAAAAGCATTAAGACAATCAAATTGTGCAATTGTAAATCCCACCCAACAGCCCTGAATTTGTTACAGAAATGAATCATCTCCTAGGATGACTTTTTTACCACAGATTTCCAGTGTGCACACAGACTGGCAAACAAAAAGCCTATCAAGGATGCACAAGAGTTCAAAAGTTACAAGATTCAAATGCCATCCATATACTTCTATATAAATTCATTTCTTGTCTGTTTCTTTTTAGACTCGAGGCACAATGAGGCACTTACCTGTTCATAGCAGGATCATTCATGAATGCTCTGTAACCCTGCAAGTAAAACTTGCAGAGAGTCAGAACTCCCAAAGCAACAAAAGAAACTGTGAATACCAATCCCAGCAGCGAGTATGGAGTGCTACAGCATTCGGCAATACTAGGAGGAGAGAGAGGAAAAGAAACAAAAAGAAAAGGTTCATCAATTAAAAGCAACGTGATGAGCTCTCCCCCTGTCCTATTAACTGTGCCAGTTAGTTTTAAAGCAAAATTGCATCAGTTGAATGAATATATTAAAAGCGTTAAATCCTCCAGTAGAAGAAAAGGATGGGATGTGTTCTGTTACTTCTTTTCAAGATGTAAGTTCATCCCAGCTCGCCAGTGGAGCCAGGGCTGTGCTGGGCAATCCCTGCAGTTCCCTCAGCACGGTGCCACGCGGTGGCACTGTCCCGCTGTCACCGAGTGTTCAGAACCACAGGCAATCCCACAGCCACAACCCACCCAGCACCACAAACGCACAGTTAAAGCACATGGATTTTGTAAGGCACGTTCCCTTCCTACACAAAATAATGCAAAAAAACATCAAACTAATAAATCCTGTTGGGAGACTGGGGACTATCCGGCAGTGTTCACATCAGGTTCAAGTAGGTAACACGTCTGAATTTCTAATGGCTGAGCTAGGAGCAGCAGACAGTGAAGGACACTCTCCCTAGGCAGACGTTTTTCTCTGTCACTCCAGCAGTGGAGTCCCAAAGATTGACACCTCAGCCTACATTTGAGGATGCTGAGGACAAATGCATCCCTTCAGCTGCCTCCCCTTTGGGCTGCTCCTCTGCTGGTCCTGGCACTGGGATATTTGGAGCAACCCAAGCCTCACAACGTGCTTCACCTTCCAAAACATGGCACTGCCAATGCCGGGTAAAGAACCAGCTGTCAGCCAGGGGTTACACAGCTGGAAATTCTCACACACATAATCCGAGGTAACACACTGACACCTCATTCATTTCAAAAAGAAAAATAAAATCTTCATTTGTTCCTCAGGACAGCAGTCTTGTCAGAGGAATTACTGTGGCCAAAAACATGTCCTGCTAATTAACCGACTGATGAGTGAAGTAGTCCAGCGCTCTGACTAAAGAGTTTAGAAAAACATATGCCTCAAAAACAAACAAAAGCTCTTCCAAGAGGCATTTACTTTGTTTCTTTTAGTGACTACTTAAACCGTAAACTTCCTTTGAAAGCAATTCACAGCGAAAATGTTGATGTTTACACACATTATTTACAGTGCTTCTGATAAGCCTTCAATTTCTGCCTGTTTACTGAGCCAAGGGGGGATGGAAAAGCTTTTAAATGCTCCTGCAGGTCAAGGTAGTGAGAAAAAGAAGTTACTTTGTAGAGTATTTGGAAAACTCTTAAGTTTTCCTTCAAAATAAATTATCAGAAATGAAGAAGCTTGGCTTTTCTGTCTGATGTCCAATGGGGTTTTTTTCAGAGTAATTTTAGGACTTTTCTTAAACTTGATCTACTGTGTAAGGGTCCCAGAGGAGCTTAAGAGCTCAAAGAGAAGTCTGGGGAGCTTTATTATGTTTATGTGTCAAGTACAAGTTTAAAATTGTCCCAAAGAGTTGAACTCTTCATGGCTTCTTGAAAATCACAGCAGTTACAAACACATGGAAAAGATTTTGAGCTGGATATAGAAAATGACAGGCACAGAGCAAACAGCAAACTTTGTTTATTTGTTTGGGAGTTGGGTGCTTTGGTTTCTTGGATGAACTCAAGAATGTGTTCCACACCAAAACGATGAAACAAGACAGACAAATCTTGGAAAGCAACAGGATCAGGTGGACTGAACTTCTTCAGCTGAAATATCTCAGACTTAAAACCAATTTATATACCGAAAAATTCTGGACCAACAGTCTAATTTTAAGTATTCCCTCCTCAAAGGAATAGTCTGCTTGCTTTGGGAACTTTCCACACTTCTGCTAATGCTGTCTGTTCTGAATGGGATCCATGCTTTTGTAGGACAGGCTTAACAGGGTTTATATACAGGATCACTGCAATAAGGACAAATATTTGTTAGGCATCCAAGTGCAATAAAGCAAATATAGATATCTCTCAAAGAGCACCAACACTCATTTCAGAAGGCAGCCAAAACAGAAAATCAACCATGTGCAGACTAGTCAATTACCTGGTCAAGAAGAGGAAGAGGAGCCTCTCTCTTGAGGCAGGCTGGTCCCGGGTACTGAAATAGGAATAGATCTGAAGAGCAAATAAAACAAGCCAAAACACCATGAAAAGCACTGGGACGACCAGCTGGTTCCACAGAGACATTCCCAATGCCAGGAGTCCGTACACCTCCACCACCTGGGCAAGAAACAAAAATGCAGTTTGTTATTGGGTCACAGCACATGGGATTTCATAACAAAAGGACAGTCAACAATATAGTCACAACAGCAAAGTAAACCTACTTTGCTGACCTATTTTTAAGAAAAAACTTCACACCTCAGATGTTTTATGTTTAAGTATCTCAAAAAGAACATGTACCTAATCCACCAAGGGTTTTGAAATTCATGCTTAAGACTTCTTTCAGAAACCTCTGAAGCTCAAATTATTTCTTTTCTATTGCAAAGACTAAGTTATGACGCAGTCATCTCCAAGAAGCTGGAACTTCATAGAATGGGACTTATTACAAAAGGTCAAAAGGAAATCACTCATAACTACTAATTCCTCATTACCTGCTTCCTGCAATGACATAGGAGCCATAATGGCAAATGCTAAAAAAGCTGCCTACTTAGTCTTTCATGACAAGCCCAAGGGACATTACACTAATGGGACCTGCTGCAGGACCTACTGGGGCTGATGGACAAGCAATATGCTGCTGGCAAGGACACAGTGCCAAGCTCTCATGCTTAGCTTTGCCCACAGACTTGTGAAGGAAGTGCACCTGCCCTCCAGAGGCTCCCCTGGCCTGGGACCAATGCAAGCAATCCTGTGCAGCTTCTGGCAGAGGCCTCCACCACATCGGAAAAGGGTCATGCTATGCTCATAATGTAGATTCATAACCGTGAGGCATTTCTGGCATCTTCTGCTGCGAACAGGCAGCCAAGAGTCTGGGCCCGCTTTTAAATTATGCCATTAGGCACAGCCTAACATACAGAAAAAAGCTGCCTTGGCCCACTTGTTAGGGCTGTCTCAGTATTTAACATTCCAATATTCACTCAGCTTTGATATCAAAATTCACTGATATCAAAGCCAGCCTAAAAAAGCAGTAAACTCACAAACATTAGGATGAAGGACCCACTGAAAACTAACAACTGCTCAAAGTTATAGCAATGGAAATACAAGTAGGAAAAAAACTCCAGATGGAACAGCAATATCTTCTTCTGGAATATGCACACTAAGCTTGATTTGTGGCAGAGTTGCACCCAGTTACATGAACTCACTATGTATCTTCTGCTCTGTTTCATGAACACATGCAAAGAGCAGAAAGCCCTTGGAAAACAAAAATCCTCCATTCCCATACTGTCCCTGCAAGGGCTGTCACGCACTGAAACAGGATGCCTAGGGCAGGGTGGGGCACCATCCCTGGAAGGATTTAAAAAGATGTGTAGATGTGGCTCTTAGGAACATATTTTAGTGGTGGCCTTGGCAATGCTGGGTTAGTGGTTAGACTTGATGATCTCAGAGTTCCTTTCCAACCTAAACAAGTCTATGATCCCACAGATGAGGTCAGACTATGCTAGGTGCTGTACAAACACAGAAGGATAATCCTGCTCTAAAGACCAACTACTACATACAAAATAAATAACCGCACATCAATGATCAACATGAGAGGCTGAGACCTTGGCACACCAGGCACCTACTGCTGCCAAGTTTTTGTTTGCATATGACAGACAGGACAGCAAACAAGAGCTTTAAAGAAGGTTTTGAAAGAGCTTAACAAGATAGTTTTCAGACTGAAGAGCAGAAGGGGGAAAAAAAAAGTGTCTTGGTTTGACAAAAATCCAACCAGTGGTGAGAGCTGAAACAGTGGGTCAGTCAGAAGTCGAGCATTCATCAATCTTTTTATGTTGAAATATACAGCAGGTTGCATATATATATATATACATATATAAACTGACATAGGATGGCTCTGTAGGGCTGAGAAAGTAAATTTCCAGCTAAGCATGTATCAGATGTCAAAGCATTAACAAAACAGACACACGTCAGGTCAGCCTCCTCTGGTTTTGCCAGCTTTTGTTGGAGGTATCAGCAATGCTGCTGTTCTAAAGAAAATAAACCAGACCTTTCAAATCCCTGTGCAAGTTACAAATCACTAAGTCAGTGATTATTCAGAGTCAAAATTAGCTTCAGTGTTACTCCCTATTTAACACTTCCATAATTACAAACACTTTTCATACAGAAGGCATTTCTTGAAATGAACAGCTACCACAATGAATGCCCAGGGACTACCCTCCTCCCTTAATGAGGCTTTAAATAAACTCCATTCTTGCACAATTTTATCTTATAGGGAAGGAATAATCAAAGTCCAAGCAGAGTGAATGTGTTCAGCTGGCCAGCAGCATAATTCAGGTTAATGTTTTAACTGCTCACCCATACAAAGCTATCATAAATTAAAGAAAGATGCCATAGAAAGCAGCATATTTGGTTTGCAAGAAAGCATGAGTTGGCACACACAAATCCACACACAGGTGCACAGAAGACAGCCAAAGGACTTTTTTATTTCTTTCCTGGAAAAAAAAGGCTCAGGAAAAGGAAAATAAAACTGTTACATTTAATGCCTTACCTGGACAAGCTCTCTGTATGCAGATTTTGCCAAGTTGTAGGGCACCAGAAGATTTGATGCCAGAAAGTAGAGAACTTCCAGACCAGTGAAAATCATGGCAAATTTGTTGATGATGACGATGGTTTCGAGCGGGACGAGGCAGAGCCGCGCCAGGAGAGGGAGCATGTGGGCAGAGAAGAGCCAGATCTGCTTGGTTTTCATGACGCAGGAGCAGAGCGTACACACCACCAGCTGCCCTGCAAACACCACACAGCGTTTCAGAATCAAGCTGATTATCCCCTTCAGGAAAAAGCGTATTTTAATACGTTATCTTTCCAGAACACAGTTACAAACATCCAGCATATTATGATGGTTCTAACTAGGACATGTCTGTTACGAAACCAGGCTCCTCCATGACTTTTGCTGGGTCACCAAAGTTACCCTTTTCAGACTGTGCACAGCACGTGCTCTCACTTCACAGATTAGTGAGCTGCAAACCCAAAACACAAGCAGAATCAGATTAATATGAAGTCCCACGAATAAATCATACAGAGAACAACCCAAAAGTCATTCCTCTTTTTTTTCACCATCTCCACCTCAGCTGAAATCCCACGGGTATCTGTAAACCCAGCAGCTTTCCTGAAGCCCAGCTATACTATTTCATCCTGATCCACACACAAAAACCCATCAAAGGTCCCGAATGGCCTTTAGAACAATATTTATACTGTCAAGAGGAATTACTGGCCGAGAACAGCAACAGAAGAACAGCCAGGTCAGCAGCTGAGACTTCAATAATTTCATAATGCCCCGAGGCGGTTGCTCAGAATTATCACTGAGGTTTGCAAGTGACAGATCATTAACAACTGAATTCTCTTTAATAGTTGGTGGGGACACAAGGACATCTTCCCTCCACATCCAGAGACTTGGAAGGTGCTATTTCTAGGGCAGAACACCCCAGTATAACAGCTCCTATGAGAGTCACTGGAAGTTGTATCCTCGATCCCAGAGGAAATGGAATGGGGCAAACTACACATTCCTGGATAAGAAAAATTCTCACTCATAATTTTGCAGTAAGGAAAATGTTTACTACGTATTATTTGAAAACAGATCCTTGTTCACCACCTATGTCAGCTTATACCCAAAAGCCACAATAAGTGGTACTAAACTCAAGTGTTTATGCTGTTTTGGAACTACCTCCATTAATGTTTGCATTTCACCACTCTTCCTGAAACCAGGAGTTAGGCCTAGAAAACAGAGAACCAAATCAAGGCCAGTAACATCTCTAGGTCAGTGTGAACTCCATGTGTTCACATAAGCTCACTGACCTTGTAAGCCCTTCTGGAGGGGCTGGGAGGGAAGCTGCGAGCGCAGAAACAGCAGTACCAGGGTTTTGCTTTCATTCTGCCAAGCTTCCCTACCTAGGGAAGAACTTATGTTTTCAAAATAGCTGCAACTGAGCTGAAAGACATCTCTAATCTCTACTGTTTAAGCATATAAAGTTCTCCTTCCTTCACACTGACCTTTTTCAAGTTTAATTGCTACTGTCAATTTGCTAGATGTATTTTTGAATTAGCAGATGTCTTTGCAGAACAAGCACCATTGCTCTCAGCAAGGCACTATCAGTGTATTGGCTCGTGCAAGCCTCAGAGAAAGTTACTCTACTCATCTTTTTCAACATTCAGCAGACTCCAGCTCTGAAGCATTCTCCCTCTGCTTTGTTGTTCTCTGCCCACACACACATTGCCACAACCCTATTTAAGACACCACCAGCACACTGCTGTGCTGTAATATTCCAGAGCCTGGCAGGCAGCTTGCGAGGATTTCTGCAACTCATGGTAACTAAGGCAACCCTGCTTCACACACAAAGGGACACAAACAGCAGCATCCAATATGTTCTTCAGGATTTACTAAGGGTGTCGTCATCTGAAATAAAATACTGCGACAGCTTCACATGAAACAATCCAGTGCTCTTTGGGATGACTCTGGAGCTCTCCAATCACAAATCAGAACCTCTGAGTTCAGTCCCACCTCAGTAAACAGCTAAACCTGCTTTGTTCTGACAGCTAGGAATGCTGGTCACCCCTGCTCAACTCTGACCCTTCCACCTTTGTAATTTAAACACTAATCCAAAGTTACTTCACATGGGAAGAAGAGGCGTACACACTATCAAAGGAAATACATGGAGCACTTTCTCTGGAGGGCTCAACCTCCTTCCTGAAGTGAGCACCTTGTTAATTCTCAACTCCTTAGGGAAGAAAGCAAAAAGTCTCCAATGGAGCTCTGCATGATGGTACTTCTCATTATAAACTAGGGTAGCAGCACCTTCATTCAGGACAGCCAATCTCTCTCTGCAGTACATCACACTTTATCTCCAGGTGGGACTGTCACTCATCAACAACACAGCAGGATCAGCCAGAGAAATTAGTCTGTACCTCAAAGCATAGATGTTAACACCCTACCTATCTGCTAAGACTGTCAAATCCAGGTGATTTGAAATGTTGTGGACTGAAAAGTGTCAGATAGCTGATGAACTTGACAGCTGGAATCCCCTTGCAGGACACCAACCACGTTCCTCTGCTAGGGAATGAGGCAAAAAAGAAGAAATCCTTTGTGTGAACTTCCTGTCCTTTCTCTTCCCTTCCCAACCCCCCCACAAATACATCAAACATTGCTGAGAAGCAGCCAGAACCTCTAGCTCATCAGCTAATTGAAAACGTGCAACAAGAAGGTCTATGCACTACAGCCACTGTACAAGCCACTTGGAGTAGAGAAACGTTTTTATTTCTTTCACAATTTTAGAAAGCTGATGGTAATGAACTCCCTGGCTACATCAATGACTGTTACTCAAAAACAAAGCACCCTAAAGTTAATATATAAACCCATTATTGTGCACTAAAAAAAGTAAGTCTACATGGCAAAGATCACTTCCAAAGCCACACAGCAGCTTTGCCACACTCACAGCTGATGTGCTCCCAAAGGGGCACTCTCAACCAAGGGGCCATCCCCAAGGGCATCTGTTTCTTCTATCCAGCACTGAGGAATGTACTTTGTATTATCCCTAATCAACAGTCAGGATGAATTAGATGAGGGGAAGAAGCAACTATGAAAGCCCATTCAAAAAACTACTAATGAATTCAAGCATTAATAAAGTTTAGATTTGTGAACCAAGTGGCACACTGTACATTATCCTCTCAATTCTTACTGGAACTTTTAGGAACCAGAGCTGCAGCAGTGGCACCATTAGTCCCTCATACACCTGCTTCAGTGCCTTTCTCAACAGTGCTGCAGCACAACACCCTGGCAGAAGGTGAGAGGAAAAGATGAGCAAAGCACCTGTATATTCATTTTGCTGTGAAGATGACACCACTCAGTGCCGTGTGTTCCTGACACTCCACTGAATATAGACCTTGTATAGAACAAATCTGAGAAAATATTTCATACTTATACAAAACATTGCCACGCCTCATAGCCCACTTTCACAGGCCTTTGCCATCAAGACAAAAATTGCACTTTCAAGTTGGTTTTAAAAGAATAGGGAAAATTAAGAATAGGGATATTAAGTAGGTTGACATACCCACATTTGCTAGTATAGTCAAGTGCCTAATTCTGAAACACAATTAAAATAACGAGACACTTTAGTCTCATAGAAACATGCTAAAAGCTTTAGTTGTACTTGGGTGTGATTTGACCAGACAGCAAAATATATCTAGAAATCCACAAGAGAGAAGAAACTATACCTTAATAATATTTCCTTGAAAATTACCAATGTTCTTTCCATTAAAAATATCAAAAGCAATGACAAATGCCACGGTTGAAAGTAAGGATGCAGGCAAACAGGAGAAGTGTACATTCTGGGAGACCTAACATACTGTCAAGTAGTAAACCCATTTCTAGCTGCCAACAGCAGCTGCAAGTAAACAGAAAGCAGCTGAGTTTTGCCAACAGTACACAGCTGACTAAATCTGTCAATAATCTGATGAAAACCATAGATCTTAGTGAGAGGAATTAAGGAAGATTGTTCTTCCAAGCTTGTCTCAGGCTTAATTTTAAAATACACATGGAGGGGGGGTGGGGTGTATTTCAATATCCTCTCAGGAGAACATATGGTTTGGTGTAACAACCTTCACACTGAATTTATTCCAGTCAAAGTTCAAAGGGTAGAAAAACAGCCTAGGAAGTCCAATTCTGAGGGATTTATTTGGGATTTTTAGGTCTCTGTCATTTATCAAACACAATTTAAATGTAGTTTTGACTTGCTATTCCTTAACTTTAAAAATAACCCAGTAGCTGGTAGTTCCGTAGACATACCCATCCATATTTCATCCTTTTTTTTGTAAGAGGATGGTAATGTTCATCTATAAAGCCAATAAATAACTAATACATGTACAACATTTGAATGGACAAAGTACCCCAAGAACACATTACTGTTGAAATTTCTACAGTACTTTCCATATTAACATTATTGGCAAGACTTCAAGTCTGACAATAACAGAGGCAGAGCACAAACAGAGCTGGAAAACATATCAGAGCTGCAAGGATGAGGGTTTTGGTAAACCAGTGGCACAGAAAAGGCCAGGCAGGATACAGGTATCCTCCCGTGCCTCTTGCATATTAGTAAGAATCACAACTACTAAAATTAGTAAGAGAGATGTGAAACCAAGAGGTAAAACATGCACAGGTTTCAATGAAGAGAATCAGGTAGAGCTCTCTCTTGCATATCAAATATTTAAGCACTTACCTACTAAAGCAGTCATGAAACGGTTCATGGAGAGGGGCTCCAAGTACATTGGTCCTTCATATCCTGATTCCAATTCGCTCCTCACATAATCCCTAAAATAACAAGCCCACAAACTATTATGATCCGTCTGATCAGACAAGAAGCAATTTATTCATTCTACACATACGTAACTTCAGTGTACGTCACAGCCAATTAACTAAATTACAAAAAGCAATATTAACATTACTGTTACAGCAGCTTCACTGATGGAAGGATCTAACTGAGGCATGACTTGAGCGAGAGCAGAATTATCTGTAATTAGACTCACTGGCAGAGCTATAAAAATCCTTTGGGACATCCAGGCTGTTCTTCCGAGCGTGGCCTCAAACTGCTTATTGACAAAGCCTCTTATGCGCCATTCCATTTTTAAGTATCCTTATTAAGTGTTTTTCTTCCTAAGAATAATTGCTTTTTCTACCAGCAATGTGTGAAAAAAACAATTGAGAGCTTGCCAGAGAGGTCTTCCAATTTAATATAGTATTTTGCACCTAACAAGTTCTTTGTATCGAATTAAAAAACAGAATCACAGAATCACAGAATCACAGAATGTTATGAGTTGGAAGGGACCCACAAGGATCATCTAGTCCAACTCACCATCTAACACCCGTAAGGGGACCGAGAGCACATCGCAGAGCATAACACCAAACTGGATCCCTCACAGTCTAGCAGGCCACTCCGAGCCGGAAGGGGCCCAACGTCATCCAGCCCTACACCGCCCTGCTAGACCATGTCACTAAGCTCCTCGTCCAGTCTTCTCTTAAACACCTCCAGGGATGGTGACTCCACCACCTCTCTGGGCAGCCCATTCCAATATGCGATTACTCTCTCTGTGAAAAACCGCTTCCTAATGTTAAGATTGAACCTCCCCTGGCGTAGCTTGAGGCCGTGCCCTCTCGTTCTGGTGTCGTCAGCCTGGAAGAAGAGGTCCACACCCATCTGGCTGCAACCTCCCCGCAGGTAGTTGTAAACAGCAATGAGGTCCNATAATCCTTTTATCCAACATGATTTAAAAGCATAGTTATGTCCTGGGAAACTTCGGAGACCTGCCAGATGCTCTAAAACTCATAGAAAGCTATTGACAGAGTCTGAAAATCTCAGAGTGAATTTGTCATTTCCCCTCCAAAAAGGTGGGCTGGGAAGGTGAGCTCTGGCAACCAAAGTAAAAGGTAAGAACCTGAGGAGATTGGGCATTTTCCTGCAGTTGGTGATTATTCATCAGCTCTGCCTTCAAGGTTGACACACAACAGCAACAGAACTCAGATATGAACCTCACACTATGAGCAGGCATTTTGTGCTTTCAGATGATCTGGAACAGCACAGTTGGAATTCTCCAGTGGCTCCTTGATCCCTTGCCATGGGACAGCAGGCAATATTCCTGGCCTTTCACATCCAGACCTCCAGCAGCTTGTTTTTCTGCCTTGCCCTGTGACCATTCCTGCTCCACTCCAGGACCACTGCGGTTCCAACCTTGCTAGGGCACCACTACCTCTGGCATCAGCAGCACGGCTAAGCCTGTCCTTTAGCTGGCTGATCCTGCCCAGCCATTCATGTCTACCTGCATCACATCCCAGGAACGCCAGACAGACACTTAATCTGACCCTGCACGGAGCCAGTGGAGTCTGTTTGCTTGAGGGGCACTTCATTTATTACATGGTTATTTATATCAGGAAAGCAAGCCACACTCGCTGGGAACGGATACAGACAGAGCTCAGCAAACAGGACCGGAAACCACAGCCAATACAAGAATTGCTCTTTTTATTTCAGTAGAGAAATAGATGCAACTCAGTGGAACTGAAAGCATTTACTTCTTCCCAGAAATACACCCTTCTCCCAGTACTAGTTTGCTACCCTAAGCCAAGGTATTCACATTTTCACTTCCAAAAAATCTTTGGAATTCAAGACATAAATCTCGAAGTACTAAAACAAACACTTCAAAGCCTGATCTTCATATCTGACAACACTGCCTACTCACAGCAGCTTTTCAAGTGTCATAGTACATGTGAGGTATGTTGAAATGGGCTTAGATTCCAATCTACAGTTAAAAACACATGAGGACTGAAAAGGCACCTAACATTACTACTCTAGACAGAAATTTGCCCCTTGTTATCAAGGTATAGCGAACCACAAGTGCTTTTTTTCCACCTTCCAAAATTCGTAAGGATGCGATATTTGGGACAAAGATTTTGTTAAGTTTATCTGCGTCATATGAACCAGCAGAAAGCACTTTCTGAAAGCATCAGCAACACAAACAGGATAATCCATCAGAGTTACAAAGAGGAAAAAAAAAATAACAGCAACATGCTGAAGATTGCTTTTTGTATTAGCAATAGCATGCTCCATCCTCAAATTTAGGGGAAAAACAGTGGCTGCCAGGAAGAATGCAGTGAAGACATCAAATTTCTTCTGTATCTGTTAGGAAACAGGTTACAAAATTATCCAGGATACCAAGTGCAGCAAGATGACCTTACACAACTTGGCTAAGGCACACAAACAAAGCTGCACTTACAGTTGCTTCTTCAACTCCAGAATGTGCCTGTAGATGACCCAGATTTCCTCGGGCAACATTTCTTGCTGCTGTCTGGTTCAGTCATCTGCACAGAGGTCTGCACTTGGCTGAATTCTCTTAGTAACTCTCAGTTATAATTGAGGTTTAGGCCCACTAGCTGGGAGAAGCAATGTTTTAAGATCTCCTAATTTTTTTAAACAATATTTGTAGATGATGTCTGAATGAGGAAAGTCAAAGCAACGATTCTCTTATTACCAGTGGAAACACAAGAATCTTCTGGCAGAGACACCAATCAGAAGATGCCTCAGACAGCTGCAGTGCCATACAAGATGATGAAAAAAACAAGTGCCTGCACTCAATTTTGATCAATTAACGCTGTATTAATCTGCAGCTTTTACATTTGAGGATTGTTCACCCTACTGCAGCAATGTAAGAAAACAAGAATGCTAAAAACATTATTTATCAGTTAATGAAATGACTGAAACTACATTATTACTTTAGAAAATTAGGATTTAAGAATAAAGCTTAGATCGAACTGCCTGCTGTTCATTCTGTAAATGCATTCCCAGCCTCATTTAATCCTACTGCTGGCCTGTTAACAGGTACTCAGGGACAGCCAGGACTAACCTTGCTCTAAAAAGGTAAAGAGATACAGTGCTTCACACATGATCATTTTTTGTTACTGAAAGAGCAGAAAGGTCTTCTGTTACTAAAAATACGCTTTGTAATTGACTGACATAAGGCACAGTGGTTATCTGACCTAATTGACTCATATCGCTGCCATTTACTTCGGCTGATTAATTTCCACTGTCAACAAACACACTCTCATGGATTTCTAATATCTACAGACAACCTTAAAATTAAGTGTATTTATAGTTTATCCATAAGAAACAATTTAGTCTCTTGTCCCCCACCTTCTTCTCATTTTAAGCTCCGTGAGGCTGAACACATGGAATATAATCATAAGAAAACTGTAAAACATGAAACAAGACAAGGACACAAGGATGCCATTGTTTAGTATTAAGTGTGTTTAATTGCATGACCTCTAATCTACATAACTGCATAATTTATTTTCCCAAGTTTTTTTGCTGGAAATTGGTAAAAGAAATGTGATCCTTTTAAACAAGACATTCATGCAACTACATATGAAATAAAACCAGCATCCACCTTCCTGGGCAGGAGTGGCAGGACTGCGGAAAATTAATTTTGTTGGCTGAATTCTTTTAACTGTATTCTTTTGGGTGAGTAGTTTTGCTCAGTATGAGTTAGCTAAAGCTGCTGGAGGCTTCAGCCACAAGCTGCAAGCTCCCACCTAGAAAA
Source organism: Pitta sordida (assembly GCA_013390025.1). Taxonomy (NCBI): domain Eukaryota; kingdom Metazoa; phylum Chordata; class Aves; order Passeriformes; family Pittidae; genus Pitta; species Pitta sordida. The sequence continues at coordinate 852,144 of WEKX01028141.1, forward strand.
GTTGAATTTATCTTAAATTTCTGCTCAGTCACACGAAGAGATGTGCCAGTTCTGCCAGCAGAGGCTGCAGCCCAGCCAGAATAGAGCAGCTAACACCCACCTGGAGAAATGATCCAACAGGGAACAACAAGATCCCAAAACAAAACCCACCACTGGGCCAAGAGGTGTGTGCACAGCACATGAAGAGGGTGTGAAGAACGCGTGCATAGATTGTAAGGGTATGAAGGCCCAGGGATTCACATGTTCTGGGTGCCTGGCTGGAGGTACCCAGCTCGAGCTGTTGCTATTGCTGTTGCTGTGCTATTTATCTACAGTACTAATTTCCCCTGGAATTGGAGACTCTACTGTGGGAAACCTAGGGCAAAGAACTCTCTAACTATCCGGCAACCTCATGTGACCTTAGGACACCACCTGCACATCCTCTCATCTCCAAATACTCAACTGCTGGCATCAGGTGAGTTCACCTGGGACCTTTGGAGCAGGAGTCATTGAAGGGTGAGTGTTAAATTCCCTAAACAGATTTTGAGAAAGTATTGCAGTGGGTTTGAGACCTCACTGGTGCAGCTCACTTATGGGTGTGCAGCCTGATCAGGAAAGGGGGTTCGAGTCCCTCTTAGCAATGGGAAATAAAATCCCTTAGATACAAATGGTTGGCCAAGTCTGAGACTAAGACTGGATCCAACTGCACCTACGCTCCTTGCTGAGAAGGGCTTTAGAACATGAGGGGGTTTCTTTCTTTCTCCTGACCTCATGACTCAACAGGAGGGTCTCCCTAGAAGTCTTTTTGTACTGCCTTTGCTTTCTTCTTTCTGGGGAATAAACTCAGTGTAGAAAAGGGGATGCCCTTGGCTGAAGTATTGCAAAATTGGGAAACAGATTTATGGTACAGCTCAATTATCTAACAAGCACACCATGGCCTTGTGCCAGGAGGAATGGCCATATATTACTAGGACAGCTGGTGGAGGCCCCGGGAAATTTGGCCACTACATGGAACTTTCAATCAATTAAGACTCACTTATTTACGACACCACTCAGAGGATAAAAGCCCTGGACAAATGCATTACTGTTTTAGGAAAAGAAAATTGGATATACCAGTCTCACGTCAAATGAGTGGTGAGTAACCATCCAGCTAATGAATGATGGCACTGGGAAGAATTGATACTCTGAAGAGATGAAGTGAGACAGCTCCCTACTCCTGGTGCTGTTAACCCAGATGAGCACAGCGGCATGGCTAAGTATAAAATCAATGTATGACCCAGTGTGGCTTAAAACTAACAAGACTGAAGAGAAGGTAGTTTGTGTAGATTTTTGTGGGCTGTGTAACCAAACGTCTGTAGAACCCCATGAGAGACCTCTCATTTTTTGTTGTGAATCAGATACAGCTCATGATCCAACTTTAACAGAGATAACCAGCAAGACCAAAGTTCATTGCCCCAATCCTACTAACTGCTGTTTAACATTTAATTCCAGCTGCAGTGTGTGGCTGGATACAGGATTTCAAGTAAATAGAATATATGTAAATGCAACCTGTCAAAATAATTAACTTGATACCAACCAGTGTCTTACTGCCCAACACAACAAGCTTAGCTGCACCTCCAACAGTAAGGGAGAACATGGTCCTACAAATGTCTGAAATTAGCATTTGCTCTTAGTTGCATCCAAGTACAACTGTAGATTGTATCTACAGTTGTTGTAGTTGTATCTACAATCTCCTTCTCTCAAACCTGTAAGACAGGGTGAAGGGGGTATCTTACCCACTTAAAATAAAAAAAAAGGAAAATGCAACTTATTTTGAGAGCGCATTCCAACTGTGGTGGTATCCAGACAGCTTCCCATCTAATCCCAGTAGTAATTATGCCACGGCTTTTGTCTCACAATATGCAACACATCCATATACACCATACACCAAATCACTGGGTTAGGAACTGAATAACAACGGAACTGCACTGTCCATCCGAGCACAGAGTATGGGCCCAACAAAACTGGATCAAATGGCAGGCCACCAGTGTTGATGCATGTGTTGTAGGAGGACAACAGGGAGTCAGTTATGTGTGAAAGTAAAACCATCAGAGGCCAAGACATTTGTTTTGACGTGGAACAAAATGTCACTTGAAATGCATTCCAAAGAAATCCCCAAAACTGTGTTTATGTAAGCTGGAAAAGGATGGCTTCATGCAAGAACTCTGCAATCTTATGCTAGTAAATAATTGCACCTCAGGGACAAATAATCACTCAATTATTTCTAACTCTAATATTGTAGGATGCATTTTTAATTATTCAGCTCCTATTACATCCTATTGACAGTTACAGTGCAATTATACTTAAGCTGAAGATTTATTACCTGCCCCCATCAGAATGAATCCTGCATTGGTGAGGAAGCTCCTAAACACAATGACCTGTATCAACTGTTAGAACACATCCAAAACAATGGGCAAAAAACTCTCATCATCATTCATCGTGATGCAGAAGAGATACATCATGTCATGGAAAGAGTGAAGAAAGAGGGACAACATCAATGATAAGAAACTCCCCTCAAGTGGTCTCTTACAGAAACAGGAACCTATAATCAGATGGTTCCCCCAGTACTGACCTTGTTCACTCTGACTATATCGTGCCTGTTGCTCGCAATAACCTTGTATTTCAGACTAAGGGCCATAGTTAAAGGCCTTGAAAGACTTCATGAGTTCCTTCTGACCTGCAAACTCCCACCCAGAAAAGCTGAATTTATCTTAAACTTCTACTCAGTTACACACAGAGAGGGCCAGAGACCAGTGTGAAGTGAGAGATAAGGAGCCACCATTGCCAGCAGAACCCACAACTCAGCCAGATAAAAATAGCTAACACTCACCTGGAGAAAGAGAAAGAATCCAACAGGGAACAAGATGACTCCAGATCAATTGCACCACTGGGCCAAGAGGTGTGTGCACAGCACATGAAGAGGGTGTGAAGAACAGGTTCATAGACTGTAAGGGTACAATAGCCCAGGGATTTGCATGTTCTGGGTCCCGGGCTGGAGGCACCCAGCTCGAGCTGCTGCCATTGCTGTGCCATCCCATTATTAAACTAATTTTTCCTGGAATTGGAAAGTGCTACAAAGAGCCAAGGGCAAAGAAATTTCTCTAACAACGATTTTCGTTTCTAAAGCTGACTTCTCTTTCTTCCATAAACAGATGGTATGTTATTTCCACCCAAACTGCCAGGTTAACGTGCTGCATACAAACGCAGCATCTTCTTTATAACTCCAAATTCACAAATATTGGTTAATTAATCCTTACACGCTAAGGTAATTCTCAGTTCTGCAGTCAAGGAAACAAACATTTAAGAAACTAAGCGACTTGTCAAGGTCACATAAACCTGGAAGTCTGAAGTCAGAGCTTAACTATAAAATTCAGATGATCTTATTCCCAGACTTCCAGATGAACCACAAGCTATTTCTGGGGTGGAAAAAAAGCACTGAAAGCTGAAGTCTTTCAACAGCTCAGACTTTCCAGGACACTGCAGAGTCACAAGTGCCAGCTGATTCTGGTCTTGTTCTATAATTTGCACAAACCAAACTGGCCTCAATATGAGACCTCTTCATCAGTCTTAAATAGCATCCCAACTGGTAGTGCATGCAAACCCCTGAAGTTTTCAGCTCCAAGCAGAATTTCTAACAAAAACCATGGAGGAACAGTTTGCACACGTGACTACTGCGCGTCTTGTTATGATCAGGCTGCTAAATAGAAACACCAGCTGGAATTGGAAAGCTTTGGCAATAAAAGGAATGGCTCTACCAACAGATTTGTCTGTTGCACTCTACTATTTTCAATATGAAAACTACATAGGATTCAAAAATTCTTTTGTAAAGCTACTGCAAGTGTCAGTCCCCACATATGATTCTCTGATTATACAAAGACTGCTGCTGAGAGCCTCTTGCACTCTACTTCCAAACCAAATCAGCCTGATGTCTAGGGAATGGGTAAGATCACTCAAAAGAGTCAGCAACTACATTTGCTTTGCAAAATACCTCGGGAATACTGCTGGAATATTTGAATCCAAGACATCTTTTAATTAAATATAATTTTTTGTGCCAGTTGATGCAAGATTTAATTAAAGTCTTTATTAACTCACTGCAGAAGCATCAAATAGAGAAAGCTTAGTACGAACACACTGAACAGTCCAAGCAAGTTACCAAGCATCTCACAAGGAAGCCTGTGAAGTCCCAAACTTCACAAAGCAACAGAAAATTCCTAGGACACAAGCAAAAAAGGTATTAAAAGCAAACACAGTGCCATCTATCCCTTTGTGTATCAACGAAATGCATATCATTTCCCTCTCTTACAAACAATGGAAAGATCCAGAGTGGTACACACATCTCCAGCTGTGAATGCTCTGGATCAAACCCCTGTGCCTGATGGGCATTTGTTACTATGTAGCTTTATTTTTATTTCAACATAAGTTCTTAAATAATGCTTTTTCTAATAAGTAAGCCTTCAGCTCTATAAGAAACACCCACAAACTCCATCTATAGTAAAGCAGAACTCCCCTGAGGATGATAAAAATCCCTCCTTCCTTCCTCCTGAGGCAATAAGAAGCCATAATTCCTCTCTTGGCCACTCATCGTTTCAGGAAATCATTAACTGCAACTCTGACAGCCACAACAGTGACAACTCAAGCTGTCACAAAACCTTCATTAACTCCCTTAAAATGCAGCATACCAAGCAGGACAAATTCCAGCAAAAGCTTTGGAACAACAGTTTTGATGAGGAAATAAAACTATCAGTTCCCTTAAATCAATTGAAAACACATTTTTAAATGTTTCCCATCAGCAGGCACCAAAATAAGTCAGACTCAAGACCATATTTTCAAAACTTCCCCTATAAAGCCCTGAATGTGATGGCACTTGCTTTGGTTCCAATTAAACATAGTGTCAGTACAAAACTTCACATTGGCTTTCAACAGATTTAGCTGTGGCCAAACAAAAATGGTTGACTTTGTCTTGTTTGACTCAAGACTTTTGCAGCCTCTCGCTCTGCATTTTACATCCGAAACACCTGTCTGTGTCCGTTGTAAAATATATTACACCAAGACGAATCTAAAAATCACTTCCACTATTACTTTGTGTTTACCATATTCCAGATCCCTATTTGCTGTCCAAGTGCCAGGAAACTACAAGTAATATCCCGCCTGCTTTGCAAAACACTCCAATGCTGAAAGCACATGAGCTGAGCCATTGAGAAACTCAGATTATTGCATCAGAGGCCACATTTAGTCTTGTGTTAAGTGCTTTCTCTCCTCAGATTAGTGGACATTACACTTCAAAGAAAAGTAGCTCAAAATTCCTGGCGTATTTTCAATGACTTTAAAGAACTACTTGACTACATATTTAATCCTGTAAACCTTTCCAAGATAAAGAACTAGAAGATATATTTAGGTGCTTGACAGAAAAAAGGCCTCCGCAAAACCCTTTATAGAACATAAAAACAAAATAAGCATTAATTTTCTAATTTCCCAAACCAAGCTAACAAAACAAATCTATTTATTCTTACCTGGAAATTTGGTGCCCAGCGTAAAGCAGCAGTGCAGTCAAAAAGTACAGGTAAAGCTGAACCAGGTGTTGCCTTGGTAAAGTTAGGAGCACAACACTTAAGATGTAACCTGTAACAAAAAGCAGAAAATATTACTATTTCAAAAAACATTATCTAACCCCTAATTTCTTAAAATATGAACTAACACTCAAGTTATTCAGATCCCACCTTCTTCCAAGTGAAAGCAATTTTCAGTGCAGCAAGGAAAAAAGCCTATCCATCCACAAAACTCAGTCCATTGATGTAAAACATCCCTTTCATCACGAAAAGGACACAGAACACTTTTCCACACTGATTAGCAATACACACGTTAATTCTTCCACTGAATCTTTATGGCTTGAAGACTCTGCATAATTTGAGATGGGGCGACACAGGCTGGACATCATACGAGTAATATTATTCACTGCTGCACAAAGCAAAGACAAGACTTGGCACAGTCTAGGCCATTTATACCAGCAGTTCCTGCACTCCTTGTTAGCATTTAGTGAGACTGTGGAAGAACACCCGATGTGGATACAGCTTTACTCTGACCATGCCTGGCTGCTCAGCAGACTCTGCAACAATCCTTCTCTCAAACCTGCTCTCATTCAGATACTTAAACAAAGCAGTACTTTGAAGTCCGCTTCGTAACTGGGTGGTACATGCCCATACTCTTCTCTTTCCCGGGCACACTGCAGGTCAAAAACCCAGCACATGGTGCCCTTACTAATCTCTATGTCCAAGCTCTCCATCACAATGAGTGCACTCATGCTCTTTCTGAAGGTCATCTCAAGTGCCTGGCACTGAAACACATTCAGGAAAACAATCCAGCAACAGCCGAGGCAAGGGAAAGGACGAGGAAAGAAACCCTGAAGCTGAGAACAGAACACTACAGAAGAACTTATCCTGACCCTTACAGCTACACTAGTCATGTTACATTTAAAGTTTCATCCATCCATTCAGAACATGAGGCAGTCTTCTTAGCTGAGCTAATTTATACCTTGAGATTTTTAAATATACTTAATAATGCAACTCTAGACTAAGCACTTGTAAGCAGCGGCACAACCAGCTACTATAAAACAGCTTGCGAACACAGCATGTTCCAATATGTCAAGGAGATACTATGTTTCAGAGCCAGCACTTATGTAGAAGTATGTCAAGGCTGCTAATTTACCTCTGTAAAATTCTACCAACAGTTTGGTCTTCAAAAGAGTATCTTGCAAGATGCTTCTAGAAAAGGCATCAGGACCACAGGATGCCAAGCAGCAGTCAATTCACATAAGACAGATGATAGGAACAATGATAGACAAAGTCAATTTACTTACCTCTTTAAAATGCCAATATATAACTTATGTATTTAACATTAAAGATAATTTTTCAAGTACCTTCACGAAGTGGATGCGACAAGTTGCCCATTTGTCTGAGGATGTGCCTTTTAAAAAGCTGAAATAATGGGTTGTTTCTTTTATTAAAATGAAGTATAATACAAGTCACTGGTTTCTGCACAATATCACTTTCACTAGAAGGCTGGAGCAGTTCTCCTTTGGGGCCAGGCTGAGAGCTGGGGCTGTTCAGCCTGGAAGGCTTTGGGGAGGCCTCACTGCAGTGGTTCTAAACCAAAAAATGGGTTGATTTAGACTAGATACAAGAAAGAATTGAGAGTGGTGAAACACTGGAACAAGTTGACCAGAAAGGCTGTGGATGCCCCAGCCCTGGAGATATTCAAGTCTAAGTTGAAGGGGTTCTGAACAACCTGATCAGTTGAAGATGGCCCTGTACTCACTGCAGGGGGAATGGACCAAATGACTTTTAAAGGTCCATTCCAACGCAAACCCTTCTGTGGTTCTATAATTTTTATTTGAAGCTTTTTTAAAGGGGCTGGAAACACAGCACTTCAAGTTTCCTCCTAGCAGCTGTTTCATACAGAGTTACATGCTTCTAGTTAACACAGCACAGCAGATGTTCTACACTACCAATTTTCTCAGCAAACATCCGTATTTTATGGAATTCCTGTTCTTTGTTCACCACCTTCCATCTATGAAATACACAGATGACAAGAGCAAGAACTCCTCAGCAGAGTTAAATGTTTTCATGGACACTGACTTGTACCACAGTATCATGAGCTGGATCCAGCAGCTCCCACACCATCCCCAGACACTCTTACACCTCATCTCGGCTGCATTCACCCCTTTCCTTTGACTGCTTAGTGAGGGACAATTCTCCCTGTGGAATAACCCACAGCCATTTATCATTCCAGCACGTGAGTCAAATCTCTCTAAACCTTTCCTTCGCACTGTAGTCCGTGACTCAGCTTCAGGTGGAGAACTAAGTGGAGTTTATTATGCAGTCTTTTATTCTTTCATTACTCTATAAATAGTCTTAGAATACCTGTTTACTGTGCCTGTATTTAAGCCCTGCCATCTTCTTCACCTTATTCTATCACATGAAAGCCTCTTCCTTGGCCACATGATGAGTGATGGCAAGATCATTTCGGTAAAAGTGAGACATTTTAGAGGGCAGCAACTGCACTCTAAGACAGTTAGATGGAAGGATTTTAGAGGTCACTGAAGTTTATTCGTCTCTACATGATCCCAACTTTAATCAAAATAGTTAGGATCCTTCAGGATTCGCTCTTTCAGTGTAAGAAAAAAAAGTCTAAATACAAATCAAAAGATGAGAAGACAACAGTCACCATGCCTTCTAACCAGCTTCCAGACAGCACAGATGCTCACAACAGTGCAGGGAAGCAGAACAAGACAGCCAAGGTTACTGCAGAAGCCTGAGCAATGAACTTTCTGTCAGAATTTAAATGTTCACTTTGAAGCTGCCATTTGGTCTAACTGTTGGATTTCGAAGAGAGGGAGAGCAATAGACATTTAAAGTAGTTCTCACTCGCTCTTATTTACGATTCCCTCTTGTGACTTGATAAGAGGGAGATTTCAACACACTTCTTACTGCAATATTTGCATTTCTACTGCAGAAGCCTTATTCCCAAAGTGGTACCAACCTCATTTTTATTGACAATGGCTCTGCCAAAAAAAAAAAAAAAAAAAGAGGCAAGTACTTCATTTCCAAATCACCTCACTGCAGCAGAAAAGGAAGACAAGCTCAAATTCAGTAATATTCTATTCCCTTTGTTCTCACCCAAATGATGTAATTAGTGTATGGCGTAAACAAGGTTCCACTTCAAAAAAAAAAAAAAAAAAGGACGAGGAAATGAAATTTCTCACAGCAGCTCTCATTTAAATCATTACATTCTGTTTCCATTTGCACCTCCTCTGTCTGAAAAAAAACATATATCCCTTCGAAGAGAGCCCACATACACCAGGACTTCCAGACTGAGAAACAGTCCTTCTACTGGGCAGCCTTTGGACATGGGTTAAAAGTAACTAACGCTCCCTTCCACCCAAAGCTTTTTGAGCTCTGCATCTGCAGTGAGCACTCCCTTCTCTTGAATTAGGCTGTGCTATTTTTGCTCTTGGGACTTGGTGTATTGTCCCTTTTAGCTCAGCAAGTACATTTCTGTTTAAGGTTAAGCAGCAGGCTCAGGGAAGCCCGATTCCTGCCTCAGTAAAGAAATGGGTTTTACACACGTTAAAAATAAAAGAAAGACAAGACAGAATAAACTCTTTCCTGAATACAGTCATCATCACCAGGTGCCAGGCCACTAAGAGACTTGAACCTTTAGCATGAGCTATAAGGAGCACTACAAAAGACACATTCTGCCAACCTTAAAAATACACAGATCCCCTCACTCACTTCCTATTCAGGAGCACAAGGAAGCAAAGAACTTCAAGTGCCTCTTGTGCATGATGATACAGATTTAGGTCCCACCAGAGAAAACAAACTGTGAAAATAATACTAAGCAGAAAAGCAAAGTTAAACACTGCTAGACAAGAACACACAGTATTAACTGGCTCGAGACCTTACTTGTTGATTGAGCTCTATGGAAACCTCTTGCTGTGCATTGCTCATCGCTACAGTGAGCAGCAGCTCACATGCTGCCTTTCAGCAATCTCCCTCCATTTGTGCCCCACCAAGGTGTTTCCCAGTTTCTCTCACCCAAATTACCTTTTTGCCAACTCAGGTGTCTGAGGTTTATTGACTGCACAGAGTGAAGGCTTCTGGAGCATGATCAAAGTCACAACTCATCCTCTTTATTAAACACTCTAGTGCTCATTTGCATGATTACAGATCTCGTGGCCACTTCACATTATTATTCAAAGTCTCCTGCATGGTTGGTCTAAAAATGTCGACTTTGTACATTAAAGAGTTCATAACATTCTTAATAAAACCACACCAACTCTTGGAGTGCCAGAAAGTAAGAGCACAATTAATTGGATTCTACTGGGAAATTATTTAGGGGGCCTTTAACTTCCCACTTGTCCATTCCCTGTGAGGGTGAAGGGTCCATCTTACCATGACTTGCAAAGCAACTTGTGTGAAGCAGCAAGTCATGAGCCACAGACGCCATCACAACACCCACCTCCTGGCTCAGCGTGGGGTCACTGCACTTTTGAGTCACTTCATTTCAGCCAAATCCTTGACTGTCCTCATTGCAGTTTATTCAGACTGGCCACAACATGGAAGCACCAGGACATGCTTCTGAAAGGCTGTACTTTAGCTGGCAGAAGTATTACAACTGGCACCTTTCTTTTCAGTGGATCTAATCCCCAGGATAAACAATCACCAGATTGCTTACACTACAATTTACAGAGAGATTTAATAAACTGCCAATGTCTACATCGTCTGTCGCAAGAGTGCACCATGTTTAAGAGACACACTTTAGAGCTCAGAGTAGTAAGACATGATGCATAAGTTACCAGGAATATTCTGTGGCCCGTTCCCTGGAGGTCTAAACTGAAGGGATCCCAACAGTTCCTTATTTTAAAGTCACATAAAAGAGGAGACAAAAAGCTCTTGTACATCCTCAATTTGCACTAAACATCCTTTCAAGGGTAACTCAGACTGGGGTCTTCTGAACTGACTGGGACAGCTCTGCTGTTCTTCAGGGAGGGAGAATTGTTCACTTGCTCTTTTACAAAAGCCAGTGTCCTACAGATCCTCTGCCACCACGCAGAGACACCCCCTCCTGCATCGGAGGTGGCTCCAACACTTGGCTGATGCAAAATTTGCTCCTCAAATCAACCCAGACGCCAAGTCATTGAGGGAGCACACACCACCAAAACCCCTCAGTGTGGGGCAGCCACCAGGGCACCAGAACTGCCACCACAAAGGGCACCTTTCACCCAGCCTGTGTCACCACTGCTACCTGAATGCCTGTTCCACGTGTGGCAGGCTATATGACACACTGCACTTTTGGGGACTGATGGTTTTGCCTGGCAATTACAAGGCACATCTTTCTCACCTTCTCAGTCAGTCAGAGCTCCTGAACAAATGTTATTTGCTGCAAGAAGTGCTCTACTTGAAACCAACATGGCAAGTACTTTGCTGAAAAATTAGTTCTAAACTGAGAAAGCACACAAGGAAATAAGTATTTACTCAGTCATGGCACAGTGCAACAGTAAACAGAGATCCTGTAATCAACATCTGCACATCTCAGGGAAAATAAAAACAAAACAATTTACTCATTAAAGGGGTACTGCCATCCACAGCTGTTTCTTGAATTTTTAAAAGCATAACAGATTGGGCACTTTAAGCATAAATAATCCAAGAGTTGAGTTTCTTGCAGAGATACGCAGCATTGTCTGACCAAGTAAAACCCACTTGATTCTAGTTCTGCCACATGATTCAGGGGCTGTTTCTGTAATACTAAAACCTACCTAATGATCAGAGTTCTGGGACTAACTGCCAGCATGGAGAGTTTGAAGAGCGTGGAAGAGAACACAGAGCCATAAAAATATAAAAAGTCGCAATGTGTTATAAATCATTAAGACAAACTGCCATCCTGTCATGAGACTGGTATACCCAAAGAAAAAAAAAATTAAGCATCTCCTTTCAAGAAGGCTGCCAGTGGCTTCTTTTTATTTTAAATAAGAAGTGATGCAGGTTGCCAAAAAGAGATAATGGCTTTATACAGAAAAGTTACCTGGAAGTATCCATGTGCTGAAAAAGCTGCTTAGTTAGAGTCTACAGGACTAAAGGAAAAGTACAGGAATTGACAGTCTCAAGTTAGAAAATGAAAGGAGGATAGGTTGGATTTTGAGCACAGCACAATCTCTACCTGCTTCAGTGCCCACCAACTGCAGCATGCACTGCATTTCATTCAGAAAGAGAACGACAAGATATAGCAAGTAATTATTTTAAGAAATAAAGATCAAGTCTACGTCATAAAACTGCATTTGGTTAAAAATAGCTACAGTTCAAAATAAAATAGTAACACTCAGGAAATAGTTCTACTACCCATTTATCTGAGTGTCCCTCTCAGGAGAGAGACAGAAGACACGGGACAGCAAACTCAGCGATGCTGAATCTGAGCAGCATTAACTGCATTTACACATTTAGTCATGTATCCTCTTCTCACAAGTTTGTTTCTGCAATGAACCAAGTTTTCTTCTCACTCTGAAGCTTCATTTGGCCCCTCTTACTGTGTTTGTACTGGAGTCTCTTCCCTCTTAGAAGGAAATACAAAAAAGCAATCCAAATTAAAAAGCTTCTGCTTAATGCACAGGAGCTTAAAGAAAGGTGGGCAGACGAAAGTGTTCAGTCAGCAAACATACAAGGGCAGGAAGTTCAGGAGGATTCTTCTCCCTCAACCACCTTAGTAAAGGCAGCATTCATATCAAGTAGTTCACACCTAGCAAGTGATGTGACCAAGAGATTAAAGTATTCACTACACAATTCAAGAAACTGAGTAGAAACAGGGCTGGGAAAGATGACACACCTTCCACTTAGTCCAAATATTTAAATAGTTTCCTGACTTTTTTTTCCCTCAGAGAATTCTTTTTGTAATGAAAATGATACAGTTTAAGATAGAAAACTGCTCTATTTTTACTCTTAAGCAAGAAAACCCTGTACTTAGTGCATTTCTGTGGGTCTAACATGACAGTGACTTAAATTCCAAGTCTGAGTAATTACAGGTTAAGCTCATGACTCTTCTCTTTCCATCCAGCTCAGAGTATTACCAGTTAGCACAAACAGCATTGCTTTGCCCTTCATAGGAGGAAATTACGTGGTTTCAACTGTTTCCACTTTCTTCACCAAAAGAATAAAAAAAGAAGTATCTTGTTTTCTCAGAGCTATTCTGCAGTGCAGAAGAGAACAAAGAAGCAGTAAGTGCTAGTCTACCCTACACAGAGGTTTGAGATAGAAGTCATTTTAGTTAGCACAAATGTTTCATGAGGGACAAGCTACTTCAAATTTATAAGCAATTATTTTAATAAAATCTTAATGAAACCACGTTATACCTACAACAGTTGGGGTCAGAAAATAGGTCTGTTTTTTAAGCATCCTTCCCCTCAATCCATGTATGGGGTAACAGACAGAATATCAACTGGCAAAATTATATCTGGTCATACAGCCCACTGCACATGTTATAACCCTGCACTCCTGACCCTGACTGGATGGATGGGTTACCAAAAAAACGCAACAGGATGACTTGGAGTATCTGGGAGAGAAACCTGGGAGCATAGTGTTATTGACAAGATACTCCTCAACATTCCAGGAAGAACTACAGAATGCACTTTCACTCACAGATGACATTTGCAAATTAGGTTTATAATTCGGGATTTTTTTCATTAGTTTTAAAAGAGGGAGGGAAAAAAGAAAAAAATATGTGCAAATGCATATTTATTGTATTTAAACAGATGGCATGAAAGAGCCAGACTACAGAACCAAACCCTCCCTGTGACTCCTTTCATTGGGCAAAAGAATTTTTCCTATTTTAAATATACTTTCTGGTTGGATATCACTAATACGTGAGCCTGAATTTTGGTTGCAACACCATTTTTTCTACTTCTTGCCTGTTTTTACAGATATCCAGTAGAAATAGCAAACTAAAAGAAATTTCNGAACCTGAATTTTGATTGCAACACCATTTTTTCTACTTCCTGCCTGTTTTACAGATATCCAGTAGAAATAGCAAACTAGAAGAAATTTCATCTAAAACATCTCTAGTAATTTTAAATTAAGTTTTCAATATATCAACTGGCAAGTCTTCTGTAAGATGTACCAAAATTATTTCCAGAAATGCATTTGATCAATCAAGTTTTAAGCTTGTGGCAACCCTGTGACCATCAAGTTTGAATTTCCATGTACACAGAACAGATTTTTTTCTGCTGGAGACATTCCCAAATGGTCATTTAACCAAGTTTGATGTTTGCCTTTTCAAGCACACTCAAACCTAGGAAAGTGTTCAGAAGTGAAAAACAGTTTTAATGGCAATTCGAGAAGACAATTCACCTGCAGAAATATATTCTTATGAAATAAAACAACATAACACAAACCTTATACAAAAGAGCTAAAGTGCACATTGAAGATTACAGCTGGCCTTTCTCACCTGCCAAAATGGTAACCATAGTGCCACCTGACAGACAGCTTAGAAACAAAATCATTTTGCAATTTTTCCTATATGAAATTAATCTCTTCACGTTCATCAATTCTCACCACAGCTTTATCTCTGCTGTTTGCACTGCCTTATGCATATTTAGTTAAATTTCATGCAGCTGAACTTGTGGTTGAATGGTTATCAGGTCTGAATGTTTTCCTTCACTCATGCAGATAAGGGCTGTTTCATGGAAAAATACGAAAAGTTGTTCCAAAGAACAAATTACATCCTAGATGCTTTGATTGTATCTCCAGTACTGTTAACTGGAACATGAAATATGCTGTAAAATACATCATTTCATTTAATGCAGTAAAACAGAAAAGATAGTCCTGGTAACCCTCAAATCTGAGCAAATTTCCAGCTTTCCCTCCTTAGTTCCAGTAAAAGGTTCACTATATCAAGATGGGTAGAATTTACTAATTTTTATGGCTCTCTAATCAAATTGTTCCTTGAGCATCCGCCCGAGATAGATGCACCCAATTTCCTCAGCTGTGGGAAGTACTTCTAGGAGACAGTATCTTACACTGCCTGTATAGGAAATTCAGTGATTGTTTGATATTGCAAAGCTGCCACAGCTTTTGCTGATACTGTGTTTCCTAACTGCAAGCATGAAGAGAGGATTTTTTTTTGCCTAAGTAAAACAGATTAACATGTTGAAACACATTCTCGATACAATTGTTATTTAAATTACTCAGGCAGTTAATTTTCTCTGACGCATCTTCAAAGAAGCTTAATTCCCCAAACTGGTGGAAAAGTACTTTGTTTTCCTCACAAAGCCAATTTATCTATTTTGATACGTCATTTTAATTAATGTTATACTGTAAACTGATGCAACTAAATCTATATAAATTGTCTTGTAGGCATGCAAAGTGATTTAGCCCAGCCTCAGCCTGGCACAGATTAAAAAAGCCCCCACTAACCAAGGGACTGAAACAAATTAACTTTATTTGAAAAGGACCGGCAAAGTTTAGTCACTAAAAATTGTCTGAAAATCCTTTAAAACAGGCAACTTGTTGGACGATTTAGCACTTCTTGTGCAACAATTTCCAGCTGGAGCAGTAAAAGTACAGACACCCAGTATTGTAAAAGCAAGAAGTAAAAGAACTGCTGAGTGATTGTGCAGCAGCACAAAAACATCCCTTGAAAGAGAAGCAAAGTCAGAAGCCACTGGTTTAGTACTAAAATAGCATCCAGGTGAGAAATACTTTGGTAATAACACCCACCCTTTCTGTAGCACTTTTTATTGGTGTATCTCAACACACTTCAGTGAGCACAAGATCATCACGTGACTATAAAAAGGGGCTATGTCACACTTGGAAATTACCCACTGACATCTTGAAAACCTACTGCACAACTGTTAGTTCTGTATTAGAACCTCATCTGATGAACTAATTCCTCAAAGGTACATGTGTTCATACAATAGCATGAGAAAGCCAGCTGTAGTTACATGTCACCACGGTCCTGTCACATTCCAGCATCAAACGCGTCCCCTCCCACAGGCACAGGAAAAGGGCACGGAACTGTGACACCAACTTTTAGTGCTGCAAGTTCATTGTTATCCAACATGAGTATACTGGAGCCATAACAAAGAAAGCTGCACATGTTTTTAACGCAGTAAATGATTTCCAGAAAACACATTTAATAGAGTAAAAAACCACGTAATTCACATGCCAGCACTTACGCAGTCAGGATTAAAGTCAGGACATGCTACTTCAAAAACCCACAGTTCCCTAACTACTTAATTAGAGTGTGTTCCCTTTAGCTGACTGCAGTGCACCCTTATCCTTCAAACCCATCTACAAGGAAGAAACATGCAGAGAGCGAAAATTATACACCAGCCTTTTCTCTCCAAGCCAGACAGTGCTCAGGCAGATGCTCACTGACTATCAACCTCAACAGCCTGAATCCAATCCCTAATTAACCCCGTGTGCAGATGAATCACACTCTCACCTGGAGAGCAGGTCCCAGAACATCAATCCTTTCATCTGCTAAAAACATGCATTTAGCATTCCAGAGCTAGATTTGCAGGCCAAGGTTCAACCCTCAGATGCCTGAGTTAGTAATTTTGTCCATTTATCTGCAACACAAGGACTTGTTCCCTGTTCAAATCCTCTCACAGCACACAGATGGTTCACAAGGTTGAAAACTGAAGAGTCAGATCTGTGCAGCAGTGAAAACTAAACATCTGGTGCTATGGTTAGTCCAAACCAGGTCCCTTTTTCCTTTGTCTGTTGCTTAATCCCAATGATAAGTTAAAGTATTTCTTGTTTGCACAGTGTTTCACAGCAGCTTCCTCATCAGACACAGACCAAAGTCGCTGTGCTATTCTTTCAGGGCATCAGTTGTGTTTTCCAAACACTAGATTTACTCCATTTATATATGAGGGCTAAATAAAGTTCAGTGGAAAACCCTGGACAGGATTTCTTTATTGCAAACATAAACCATCCCTTAGGCAAAGCTGTAATGAATTCCTTATGTTGTTTCTTGTAATCAAGATACCGTGCCATTACCAAATTCTTAAAATTCTTTTATTAATCAAAATGGTGTTTAGTGCAGCAGTGTTTCCTATTGAATAGACAGATGTATACTTACCCACATAATGCATATTAAGGGCCAAGTACTTGTACTGGAAGAGAGGGTTGTTGTTCAGGCTACTTCTTTGGATCTGCTGGAAGAATGAGCTGACATCCCATCTGTACAAGACATCCAACAGCATGATGCTCGGGACCCTCAGGGCCACGTTTAATACTGCCTCCAACTTCTCCTTTGCAGCCATTCTCTTCCCTTTCTGTGAATTGGCAGCAGACTCTGAACAGCACAAGAGAGAGAAGAGTAATCAGATCAACCCCACCGTACAAACAGCCATTAGGCTTTGTGATCATATGAATGGGGCTTCCTGTGTGGCCACAAACGACTGAATGAATCAACTGAGTTAAATTCAAACCCAGACAGGACAGCTTCTATTTTTGCTATATAAAGGTTAATTTGCTAGCAGTTTTTCCACGTTGATACTGTAAAATGGGGGGGAGGGCAGGTTAATGGCATAAAAATGGTCCAAGGGTGTGCACTGAATAAACCTTCCCTTTTAATTGCACTAATTTAGCATCCAAGATCTCAGCCAAAAGGTCTCAGTGTACTAGGTACTACATAAACATTAACGTGATCAGCATTAGAAAGCAAATACTCTGTAAGCTTTAGAAACCAAACACCAACAAAATTCAGACACTATGTCCATTTACCTTAGCACCATCTCTATGCCTCTCAAATTGAATAATCACCCATTAAAAGAGTTCGTAAAACATTTTAGATTAATTTCCTCAATGTAAATTGAAATAATTTCCAATACCGAAGTTTTTCTTAAATATCATTTACAGTCTTCATTAACCTCCACAAATGTATCTATTTATGGAATTTGAGGGGGGCGTGTTTTGGCGATTAGGACCAATAGTGAAACTTGTCTGCTCATTTGAATATAATTCATCACAAAGAATCATACAAACAAAAGACCATATCCTGACTCCCAAATACTAGAAGGCAGTTTAATTGTGGAGTTTGCCATCAGATAAGACGGATGATGCAAAACAATGAAGTGCACTATATTTTTAGAAACAGAAAAAAATGTGGGTCTACAACACATCTAAAAGCCACCAACAGAAGCATTTTAAAGAGCAAAAGGGTCAGTTTTCACCTCCTGTCAGCTGAGACTGACAGCAGTTCCTAAATGAAATGTGCTGGGTTTACCATACACCACCTGCCTACCCCAGGCTGAGCTTGAGAGCCCCCAGTTGAATACACAAGATCAGAAAAGTGCAGTTTAAATGTTGAAGGGCAAGGTGGGTATAACCCAGGAAGTTTTTATCCACAAGCAGCTAGTCAAAGTGAAATCACCTGCAGCACAATCAGCCCTCCACCCCATGAGATCAGATTCTTAAATTCTTAGAAGGCTCCAATTATTAGGGGGCCAATTGGAGAAAACCTGCATCTTGACCAGAGAAACAGATAAATCTGCACTTGATATGGGGTTTATTTAAAATAATGTTTTACAGGACTTTATTCATATTGTCCTTGTGTAAGTTATAAAAGTTTTTTGACTTGTGCAAGTTCTACACCTCAAGCCATCATGGAAGTACAGCATTAAGTGAAACCATGCAAATACACGGTAGAGGGAGGAAAAAACCAACCAGGTCACTCTCACAAACACACAATCCTCATGTGAGGTTTCATTTGTGTTGCCATGGCCTAGGAGCTACCACAAACTGCTCATGTGCACACCTTCAGCCACATTCACACTTGCCAAGGCACGATGACATAAAACTACTTCTACTGACGAAGTCGGGACAGATCAAAACCAAGATGTGGCTCAATAAATCACAGGGCTGCTGCTGCTGCCACTGTCTAGCCCTCAGTCTGACTCTTCAAGTTATGTAAATGCTGGCAATTTTTACACAGCTCTTGCAACACAGACCCCGAGGGGAGCACGTCCTTCCCCTCGCACGGGAAGCGCCTTTCCCACTCCGCGGGCACCCGACACAACAGCAGCATTTCACAACGCTGCCCAAAGCAAATGGAAAGGTCGGCCAGAAAACTACAAATATTTTAGAATGAACGACCAAAACTACATATTGCCCAAGCAGCTACTACAGAATCTGAGCACTGAATGCTTTGTGTCAATAAAAAAATGT
The DNA here is from genome assembly GCA_013390025.1 of Pitta sordida. Lineage (NCBI taxonomy): Eukaryota > Metazoa > Chordata > Aves > Passeriformes > Pittidae > Pitta > Pitta sordida. The sequence goes on from WEKX01028141.1 coordinate 870,878, forward strand.
GAGTTTAAAGGGATGGCACACACAGAAGATGCTACACAGACTGTCTACAACGAGCTACAGCTTAAATAATTCATAACAAAGTATTTTAAATGCCCTACAATTTTTCAAAAATTTTCTATTTTCTAATTTCTATTTTGCCAAGTTCGCAAATTTAATTAAAACTGTGAAATTAAGCTGCCTCCTGGGTTTTTTCTAGGTTCCTTTTCCAGGCAGATCAGGACATAAGGGGTGGGCAGGGACCAAGTGACAGATTTTCACTCTGTCATAAAAATAATCATGAAAAGTGAAAATAAGTACCTGATTTCAAATGACATTCTCAAAACTATCAAACCTTTTCCAGTTGTCAACAACGACCAAACAGGTAGGGCAAAAATGAAATTTTCCCTTGAGCCTTCACTTTCCTTAATTACTCCATAAGCAGAATTCCAGGGACAATTCCTCTTAATACTGAAAGTTAACTGAGGATCAGCACATCCAAATGAGCTGAAAACGCTGCCTCCCCCAATTCATACACGCACACTTGAGACTGAGAGAACTAAAAAGTGCAGCAGCATTTAGGTTACCTAAGAAAACGATCTGAATTTCGAATGCTGTTAAAACAAAAGCAAAACAAACTTTGAAAACCAGATCATGTCCCAACAGTTGAGCTGCGAGGAGCAGCCACTGCAGCTCTGCAGCATCTCCTGTCTCAGACTGACAAAGCACCCAACACCAATAAGAAACCCTTTAAAATTAACTCCACTAGAAATGCGGATGTGTTAAATAAAGCCTCAGTTGTAATGGCTGCCAAGTTCTAACAGAACATAATACAGGCAAGCAACAAAGTCCATTGCTCTAAGCTCATTACATTGTAAAGAGCTCTCACAATACATTATTTTGATTGCTGTAAAAACGAACAAAAAAATGACCACAACATTAAACCTCTAAAACCTTTAGATAAATGATGATGGCAAGAGTTGCTGGATGTTCAGACATCAGAAAAAAAATAGGTCATTTGTTGTACAAAGCAAAAAAAATGGACTGCGAAGTCACTTGTTTGTATTTCAAATGTTTTTTCCCCCATGATTTCGAACATCAGCTTGTTCCAAATCAGACGCAGAAAAAGAACAGTCTTCAGAAGACTGTCATGGTTTAACCTCATCCAGCAGATAATACCACCCAGCCACTCGCTCACCATCACCTCTTACAGTGGGATTGGAGAGGAGAATCAAAAAGAACACTAAAAACCATGGACTAAGGTAAGAACAGCATAATAATTGAAATTTAAAAAAAAATGATAACTTCCATGAAAGGGAGAAAACAACAACAAAACAAACAGAAAAAGAGAGGACTAAAACCCAACAGAAACAGGTGATACCACTGCTCACAGCTGCTGACTGATGCCCAGCCCAGCCCTGAGCAGGGATCGGTGGCTCCCAGCCAATTCCCCCCAGTTGACATACTGGGCATGAAATCCTGTGACATGGAATATCCCTTTGGCCAGTTCCCCCCAGCTTCTCGCACACCTGCTCACTGTCAGAGGATGGGAAAGTGGAAGGTCCTTGATTTGGAGCAAGAACTGCTTTGCACCAAAGAACCATCAGTGTGTTATCAAACACAGATTGTTCATGTTTGGTTTTTAAATGGGACTTTTCAAAAATCCCTCCCTCACCTGATATACCTATTTGTCTTAGTCAGCTTTAAAGAAAACAGTAGAATTAGCAAAAATTATAAAGTTGCTTAAGATAGAGAAATAGGATGGAGTATCTGCCAATTTAAGAGTTATTGTTATACTACTGCCATCAAAAATCAACACAGAAAGCGACAGTAATTCCAGTTGAGATCAGAACTTCAAAGCCAGACTTGTTCCTGCAACATTCAGTCTCACATCTGTGAACAAGATGCTCATTCTCATACAGCATTACAACCTAAAATACTTGGCAAGATTTTCTAAAAACTAAAAGAGACAATTTCAACTTCTGTTTCTCCTATCTCTGAGTTCTAGTTACTTTGGATATGTCCCAGACTTTGGTCTGCAGTCTAGTTTCCACCTTAGATTATTTTTCAGTACGTAATATGTTCTGGAACTAGAAATATCACCAGGAAAACCTTTTGTTTTCCTATCAGATAAACTTTGCCAGACAGACTTTGAAGAGGAAAAAAGAAATAAATACGTACATCCCAAAATCTACAACCTTTATCTGAAACTACATAACAGTTCAAAAACTAAAATTAGACCCATAGCTGGGTTGCACCTACTCACTCCCCAGAAACCTTCCTTCTTTATGCCTGCCTTAGTCTGGGGAGTAAAAAGAATTTGAAGTATAGAAGAAACCCATTCTTCAGAGACTTAGATCTTTATGTCATCAGTTTGGGAGAGAGTAAAAAACAGGCAAAGGGAAGGAACAGGACAAAAAGGTTTATCAGATATGCACCGAGAAAAGAATTACCCTGTGTGAGCCTGTAGGGAAAAAAAAACCCTGGAACTCAGACTATGTGAGTCACTAATCTATCAAAAGAGCTCTTTCCCATGCAGACAGAGGCAAGCACAGAAAAAGATTCCTAGCTCACATACTATTTAAATTGGCTAACAAGGACAACCCTCAAAAATTTCTGCTGAGAAGGCCAGATCCAGTGAGATAGCAAGTGAAACACTGCAGACGTGCACAGCAACACCGGCATCTGCTCACCGCTCCCAACAATGCTCACTTCTTGAAGATCACTAGAGCAGCTCAGTAATTTGAAGCAGTAATCAGAGAGTATTTAGCCTTCAATTTAAAGGTTTAGAGAGAGCTGGTCAGCAGACAGCTCGATCTTGCGATGTAAGCAGTTATCAAGAACAAATGAAATCTTTTTTTCTCCTTTTCTTTCCCATCTGGTCTGACAATATGGATTGCAATAGAGCTGCTGCAGTGGTGTGACTGGAGAACAGGGATTCTTTTCTAGAAAACACAGTAATTTCTAAATTCCAACTCACCCAAGACTCAGTTGTGAACTGGGGCACATCTAAGGTTAACCATTCCAAACAAATATAGGACATATTTTGCAAAAAACAAATGTTACTGCGAAACAAGTTAGGTCATTCACATTAAACACATTTTGAAAAAGGACAAAACCAACTAGAGAAAGTTAACTTCAGAGAATAATAAAATAATCTGTATTTCCAACGTTCATTAATTCTAGCAAGTTTTATACGTACAAGTGAGAAGAAAACCAATTCAGGAAAATGAAGATACATATCACAGATCCGTAAAGGTAAAATTTTCTTTAAAGATTTATTCCTCAAGTACATTTATACACTATGAACAGTTTCAGCCCATTCTCAATTATATAGCAAATGAACTCATTTATAGGCAGCCTGTAAAACATCCTCCGTCTTACTTTTCAGAATGAATTGAATTCAGGGACTAACATGTTATCAAAGGTTAACAAATCCACCAGGTATGCAGCAAAACCCTTCTGTGGATTCTTACAGGATCCACACTCGGCCTGTGTATAATCATTTCAAACCCAGCCACATTGAGAGGGGCTGTTGATTTTGAGATTGCAGTTATTTGGGCGTCTGGAAGACAGAAACCTAATTCATTAAAATTAAATTAGAATTAATAATATCATTTATTAAAATCTGCTGTGAGGTCTTTTTTGGCCCTACCATTTCTTGCCACTCCAAGATTTGGTTTATTAACTAGTTATTCAGCATTTTTTTTGCCGTCACAGCCGTGTTTGCAAGCCCACACCTACAAGCCTGCCTAACCACATTTGTATCAGCACATTCTGAGAAAATCTGGGCAGCAATCCCAAAGCGCCTCTGCAGAGCAGAGAATGAATACCCAGAGGACCTGCACAGGGAGCATTAACGACAGCCCAGGCTGATGCAGTCTGTGATATCCCACCTCGGAGACAGGGATCACAGGACGACCAGACACACAGGGAAAGCTGCCATACACCATCAGCCTCACAAAAAACACCCTGCAACCCAAATGTTGTTACCAGGATGAAGTTACGCGACAGCATGAAGTATATTTCATCCTCCACAGTTGCTCAGACAGTTTTTAGCCATTTCAGACACAAACACAGCCTATGTTTAGAATCTGCCATGCCAATAGCTAGTTACCTGGCTGGTAAGAAGGTAAAATATAAAATAAGACTTTCAAGATTTCTCTGGATCAGCACTGATAAAGTTTCCATTGCTGCTGCTGCCCTATCTGTTTGAATCATGTAAATAAAGAGCATCAGCTTCCAGGCCTGTGAAATAGGCAGCTTAGCTTCCTGCAGCACCAGGCTCCTCCAACAGAAATATCAAAACAGCCAAAATGTCTTGAAAAGTTCCTTTTAAAACATGTTGAAACTTAAGACGTGCAATCAAAGAATTCTTCCACAAGATGAAGTACCCACTTCTCAGTGTTCCTCCCAAGTACACAACTAATTACAGAGCAGCAAGGCCTCTCTGGAATGTGAGGAGATGCTGTAAGGGCAGGAAAACAGGCACAAGCATCTGAATCACACCGAAGGAGCTGGACTTGAACGTGCACTTAAAAAAGCAAAACCACGGTGAATTGTCCACTCTAACGACATCAAACACTGCCAGGTGTATTTGGAGCTCAGAATGGACTCAGAAGAGTAAATCACCACCCAGCTTCCAGAGGATGGGAAGAGAAGCCACCTGCACAACTGCCTGAGGAGGAGGAAGCCGACTCAAGTTTAGCAAACAGCTCAGAGAACGTTTTTTCGAGTGCAACATGAACCACCAGGCAGGCTTACACAGCTTTCCAGGACACACCCATTCGTTCCGATCTCACTGGCATGATGCACCTTTCTGCATCTGCACCACAGACTCCAGCTGCTGAACCGGAGTGAGATACTGATCTCTTTGCATCCGCTCCAAATGAACGAATTACACATTCTTTCTTCGAAGCCACGTTCGGATCTCCACCAGAACCAAGCAGCTCCAACATCAGTAGCGCCTCAGCAGACTGATACAACAAGGTGAATCCGGCGTTTTAAACGAGCAGCAGTTTTATATTTCTAAGATTTTTGATGATCCTTCCACACCATGGTGGTCACAAAGAAACATTTAATAATGCTACTGAATTAATGAAAATCGTTAGAGATACTATGACTCAAAAACCAGAGCTGATTACCACGGTTATTAAAATCAACCAGAAACAAATAGATACAGTTTCTTATGCATAGGCAGCTTGTATCTACGATAACTGGCAAAAATAAGCCAAGGTTGCAGATAAAAACAAAGTTACAGGGTGCAGTGGGCTAACAGCTCCAAGCTTAATAAAATTGTTCAATACTTGAGTCTGGTTTCATTACCCTACAAACAAAAGTGATCCAAGAGTAATGATTTCCTTCTTCTCCTCCCAAGTCTCATCTTCACGAACACACCACACACAAGTTAACAGAAACTCCTGTACTACAGACTGCCTAAGAAGTGAATACTGCAACACCTACAGACTTCAAAAAAAAAAAAAGTATTCTGAATGAGATCACAGATGGCTAATATTCATGAGTCAAACATGCTACACAAATCTCGCTTTTCTTTGGTAAACAAATGGCATTTTATGCCTAGAGTATCTAATATTCTCCCTCATTTGGTGATTCTTGCACCACACAACAAAAAAAAAAACCCACCAACTTTTTTTTCCACTTTATTCTCCCAACCACATTATTTATGCACCAGGTCCCACACACACCCCCCCAAAAAGGCAGCACAATCAGAAGATAAGAATCCCTCTAAGAGCTCCATCTGTCACAAGTGCACTTGGTACAAAGCACTACTGCCTTGCACCGAAGAAAAACGAAAAACCTCATCACCGACCTTATTTCAAGAGGCTGCAGAAGGTCTCAAAAAATCGACTGACATAAGTCGGAAAGATGCAAAAAGCCCTGCTCTCCACGCCACGGGCAGGCTGCTCCTTACATAAGCATGACCATATGCTCCAGGGCCCGTCCCCGGGAGGGGCGGCCGGCACCGCGGCACCGCAGGGACCGGGGGATGCACCGCAGGGAAAAGCGGCCCCCGGGCCAGGGCGGCAGGAGCCGCAGGCAGCGAACCTCGATGCCCCCCCCGCCCCTCTCCCGAGCNGGGAGGGTTGGTTACCCGCCCCACAGAGCGCTCCCCCCCCGGGCCAGCGGGGTCTGGCCGCAAGGCCCTCCGCCCGCCCCCGCGAAAGGGCAGAGGTTTGGGGTTAGATTCCAGCGGGAGTTTGGGTTTGGGTTGTCCCGGGACGTGCGGAGTCGCCAGAGCAGCTGCGAGTCTGGGAGATGACTCAGAAAGGCCGGTCAGCAGAATTTGAGGTAGACGTCTGGGCAGATGTTTAAAAGGCAGCCCTGCTATTTTAATAATATAGTCTTTATATGCCTTGTGGAACACAAAGCGCTGTATTAATTTCAAATAATGAAGCTGACTCTTTGTTTTTTCCAGCGTTGTACTGCAGAATCTCCAATCACCTTTGTTGTGAGATCAACCAGAAAAACACCAGACTTTATGTATTACTGCACTGTCACTTTTCAGCTGGAGACCTGAGTTAGGGACAGCTCCCTCCCAGCACAGTTCATGCTTCGCAGCCTGTGCCCACAGCCCTTGCACGAAAAGTCTCCCCAGTATTTACTCATCCTGTAAAGGTGGCAGGGCCAGGCCCTGGAACACATTCCTAAGTGCCATGGAAAAAAATTATGATCCAAGAGAAGTAATGGGTTTTTTTACTTTAATACTTTATCCCACTCAATGCCACATTGTCTGTAACATGGGGAAAAAAACCCACTTTGCTGCAGTGAGGAATGAGGGAATACACTGAACTGGAAAATCCTGTAGTTCGCAAGGGTTGGGCTAGCCAACTTAATAATTGCTTTTTTCCTTCCATTCCTAATGAGAACTGGAGAATTCACGCACATAGGTATGAACAATGCGTGGCCTCAACATGGTGTCTTTAACTCTGTGAAGCAGGGATTAAAATGAAAGGCTTGGGTGTCCATCTGCTCTGCTAAATTACCCTTGTCTGAGTACCCAAAGGTTTTCATGTCACCAGAAGGGAAGTTTGAATGCATCTGTGTTAGGGCTCTGCCCTGCTGCATCCTCAGGAGGGTCACTTGATGTTCACACTCAGCCAGTGTCCCAGACTCGTCAGTGCAGAACGCAGCAGGAAGATCAAATAGCACAACCCATGGAGGTCTCCCAGAGCTTTGAAGGTGCCATAGAAGGCACTTCAGATTCTAGTGCTATTTAAAACAATAACAGGCTTTTCATTGAAAAAAAATGTAGTTTGAATCAAACAGCTAATTCCTAAACTCAGTAATTCTTCTTTTGAAAGAACAAACCAGCATGTCCAGCCAGACTCAGGACACTCTCATGTGATTGTTACTCATAAGCTCTCCATGCGCTGGTCAGGCCCAGGAGGTTCACAGAACCCCTTGTGTACAGAGCTTCTCTGACCTGCTTGGCTGTTTGGTTCCTCCTTTGTCACTTAACAGGACAAAGTGTTTGCAGTTCTTGTCTTGTGTATCTTGTTAATAACCATGCCATTAGCATTCAATCCCTCTGTAGTACCCAAGATAAACACACCACTCCGAACCCTGGACTCTGCTTCATCAGTCTCCAGCCACCCTCTTTTTGTTGCCTGGCTCAGCCCACTCACAACTGCACCCATATTCTACGCTGCCCAGTGCCCCACTTCTTATCACAAGGAGTATGAACCAGCTGTCATATAAGGCATAAGAATTTCAGCTTCATTTCTAGGGGCTGCTTGTCCACGCATGCCATACATGGAAAAAAACTCATGAGCCACTTATTTTCTGTTCTCTGTAGGCTTGGTTCAATGCTGGCTAAGGCTGGGGCAATGGGGCAGGATTTCTAAGTCCTTCCTCTCTGCAGTGCTGCATGGGAGACAAAAAGCAAGCAGCAGAGACAGACAAATATCTATTCCTAACTTTAGACAGGTATTTATAGGTATTTACAGGTATTTATAGTACTTGGAGTGGAAATATCTATTATTTAGAATGAATTATATAATGAAAGTATTGTAGCAAGTCCCTGAAGTTCTTGCTCCAGTTTTCAAGCAAACAATAGGAACTGAACCCCACCTTTATTTCATTATATCGTCTTTCAGCATATAATTCTGAAAATGTGTTACTTCACAAAAATGTTTTCTGATGAGCAGATCAGTGGTGTTACCACTGTTTTGTCAGGCATGGCTTTTTAAAAGCACCTCAACTTTCTGCTTCATTTCTCTGGAATTTTAAAAGCCTTTCCTGCATTGGACACTGGGTGGCTGAGAATTCTGAACTCAGTGAATGTTCATCTCTCATTATTGAGAGGCCTCTGGATTCCAAAATTTCAGTGATCAGCAACTGTGGACTGAAGGGCACCACTATGGTGACATCTCATTAAAAAGTTTTTGAAAAGACCTTCTCAGAGTTCAGATAATGTGGAAGCTTGAATTGTCCATGCAGATGGACAAATGCCAGCATGTCAAACTGCTTATAAAGAAAATCCCTCATCACAATTCTCAAAGAGCAGCAAAATATGCTGACGTGGAAGGACATTGCATGCATAAGGTGGACAATAACATCGGCAGCTTTTTACAAGCCATTGTTTCAAAAAATACTCATACATACATATGTGAAAGAAAAGGAATGTCTTAATGAGTAGGTTATATTGCATAAAGTCAGACAAAAGTTAAATACGTAATGCAAAAATTAAGATTTCCTGTGAAATCCAATTTGGTGCCTCGGGTATAATACTGATGGCAGCCTGCCCCCAAAGCCTTTCTGTTCTCTTCTTGTATCCCACTCACTAAACAAAGGAATTAATAAACTTTAATTAAACTTTAATTCCTGTAGAAATACATACTCGAGCACAGAAATTTGGAGCATTATTGGGTCCCACAACAGCAACAGAGCCAGTGCATCTCTCTCTGATTTACCTACTCTCACTCTGTATCCCCATCTCAAGAATTCCCTTGCTTTTCACTTTCCATGACCTTATTTCCTAAATTTCTCCCCACCACTCAGCTTTTCATCAACCCTCATTTTTCCTCTCATTCTCGCTGCTTTTCAGAGCTCTTTCTAGAATTCAGCTAGTTACACTTTCTCAATTTCTTATTTGTTTTCACTCTCTTCAAGAAACCACTTGTGCAGTAGCTCTGATAATTATATATCTCCTATGATTACATATATTTTTACCACTTTTGAAATGCTGGAGAGTGCTGACTCCAAACAAATAAACAGCTGCTGTGATTTTCCAACGTACCTAAAGGAAAGCCATAGCAATCTCTGCATTGAAAAGCTGGAGAGCTGGGTGGTGATGTAAGGAAAGGGATGAATCAGGTTTTGTTCAGAGAACAAAAGCATCACAGTTCCTTCCCAAGATCCCTTGCCTGTGGGGCATAATCTAGAATACAAAGAATCGAAGTAAATAAAATAAAAATCATTGGGCTGAATAATGGCAGAAGAATAACAGTTGCATTCAGAAAGTGGAAAATCATATGGTACACGGGTACAAGCCTGTAGTATTTATAGCATCTCGCAGTGCCAACATTAACTAAATAATCCTCAAAAAACTCCTGTAAGGAAACTACATAAATATTTTCCTAACCTCCCCTCTACTGATAAAGAACCTGAGATAGAGACTTGCTGTATTAGTGATAACTTGAAAATGTGTTTCATTTCAAACACAAGGTCTCAAATTGAGACTTTTCTGTGTCTCCAGCTGAGCTGCCAGCTGCTAAAACATTATTGAACACTGGGAATGCAGCGCTCGGTGTTGTGGCCGGAGTCACAGTGACTCAGAATCACAGGGAGCATTCAAATGCTGCATCTCTGGGGCACAGTGATGGCAGCGTCCAGCACACCCCGCTGGCTGCTCTCCTGCAGCCAAGTGGGGATGAGCAGGGCAGGAGACTTGCACACACGGCTGGATCAGGCTGGAAACTCCAGGATGGGATTAGACTTGCAGAGTTTGACATTCCCAGGCATCACTGCTTTTACCACCTGCTTAGAACAAATTATGTAGTGGGGAAAGGACTGGGAAAACGCAATAAAATATTGTAGGAAACAGTAAAAAGAGGCATGAGAGGAAACTAAAAAAGCATACAACAGTTTAAAATGCACTGGTACCAAGATGTATTTTAAGGGTTATTCTATTGCTAGTGGAGAATATGGGCTCTCTGTTATAGATTTTTTCCTAATGTGAGTTCAACTTACAAGTGGGGTGGAGAGGCTGGTGCACAGTCAAGTGAGTTTTCTGAACCAAAAAGAAATTGGAAAAAAAAGCCCAGAACTTTCAAGACCTTGAAATGTGTGCTGTTGGTACTTTCACATTATACAGCACATTAACATCTGCACTGACTCTCCCGCATTAAAGTCACTGAATGAACAAATATTTAGCATCTCTCAGCCCTGCAATGTCACCATCTTCTGCTTGGGATCACAGAGATGTGATCGCTTAATTCCCAATGCAACCTTTTGAGCTTTCCACATGGCTTTTAGGTTTAAAGGATGATTTTCAAGGATTCTTACCCAGCATCCCCCCGAGCTGCTAGTGGGAATTTTGCTCTCTTATATGCAGCATGAACAGCAATTTAGGAGATGAGCTCCTAGGCTTCAGTAGTTATGCACAGGAGCATCTTGCTCACAGTGCTCAGACATGCGTGATGTGAACACGAGACACGGAAAGGGAGCCAGCAGGCATCAACCTGACATGCAGTCACTTCTTTTATTTCACCCTGGAGCATCCCAGGGCGTAGCAGTGCACATCAAGGTGAAAGGGAATGTGCATTTGCTTTAGAATTTCCCCACTGCTCTTCCTCCCTCTTTGCTCTGCTAATTTACCACGATTTACCCAGAGAGTCCCATCACATTTCTCTGTACAAAGAAAAGATTATGGTGTTTGGGTTTTGAATTGTAATTACTATATGATTGTAGTCAAATTACTTTACCACTTTGCACTTATTAACACTAGGATTGAGCACCACCATGTGTTTTCACAGCTAAGTAAAATGACATATTTAACTGCACCACATTAATGTTGTCAGGATCAGGGCATCTTTGGAGCATGTCCTAAATGCCAAGGCACTAAAGCACAGCATCATACCAGAAACTAGATACACATAAATGTATATAAATACCTTTTCATGTTACTCCTCAAACAGGAAAAAATACCCCCAAAACTCTACTGCCTCCTTTTCAAGAGGGAACCAGAAAATAATAAAAAATATTTTAAAAAATCATGACTAAAGAGGTGATCGTACAACACGTCATTTTTGTAGCCTGAATTTTTAAGAAGGCCTGGAAGGTGCATATTTCCACGACAGGGTGTGACTTTGATTACTAGTTGCAGCTCTGGAAGATTTCCAGCACAAGTGTGACATGCTGCCTCTGTGCAGAGGACAATTGTGTGTCATTAAAGCAAAAAGCAAACCCTTGGTGACTGAGACACAAACACCAGGACTGGGTTTATATGGATTTATCTGCAGTCAGAAACTAAACTTGACAAGAACAATTGTTACAGCAGTCTCCTATTTGTACCACTCTTATGGAAACCAAAGTGGCACTTTTATGCTAAAACCTGAATATAGAACAACTCAAACTTCATATCCAGGCAGGAAAAAATTTAATTAATATGCACTCAGGAAAGAAATCAGCCTTTCAGAATCAGAAACCCACAGCCATTCCGAAGAAACTTGTACTCGGTGCACAGCTGTTTATCTGTGCCCTCTCAAAGCAGCAAGACCTAAGGTAATAGAGGACTGAAACCTTCACTTCCTTCCCCAAATTTAACCTCTGTACTGTCACCAAGTGGAAGCGCAATCTGTGTTACCACGTGATTTCACATAAGAAACCACATTTTACCAAGTGACATGCCTTAAACTGTATCTGCAAAGCAGAATATCCGAACATAAAAGGCCATTTTACATATTTAATTCCACATCTGTTGTCCACCCACAAAAGTACTGCAGCTAAAGCCAGTTCCCAAGAATCCCAACAGTAGCTGAAGAGTGACCCTTGGTTCAAGAGATAGAACAGTACGTCTGTATAGAGTTAGCTTAGGAGTTGGTGGAGTTTTGAGTCATGGAATCATGGAATGGTTTGGGTTGGAATGGATCTTACAGATCCTGTAATTCCCATCCTCCAGCTGTGGGCAGGGACACCTTCCACTATCCCTGGTTGCTCCAAGCCCCGTCCAACCTGGCCTTGGACACTTCCAGGGATGGGGCAGCCACAGCTTCTCTGGGAAACCTGTGCCAGGGCCTCGCCACCCTCACAGGGAAGAATTTCATCCGTACATCTAAACCTACTTTCCTTCGGTGTGAAGCCATTCCCCCTTGTCCTGTCACTACAGGTCCCTGTAAATAGTCTCTCCTTATCTTTCTTTAGGCTCCTTTCAGGCCCTGGAAGGCCACAATTAGGCCACCCCAAANTGTGGGGTGTCCCCGGGTGTTCCCCGCTCATCGGGCGCTTCCCGTGGGGTGCGGGTGGGTTTATGGTTCGTGCGGCTCAGTGGGGCTTAGAAGTGTGTGGATGTCGCTCTTTCCCGGTCTTCCAATGAAATTGGTGTAATGCTGCAATTTAACTACGCGGATTCAGCGGTTCCTCTGACCAGCGACCTCCCAACCCGCTGGCTCCTGGGGGCCCAAGGGTGTTGCAGAGGCTCGGAAGATGTAACCAACCAAAGGAAATATTGCAGCCCCGGCGGTGGAACCCTCGGAAATCGCCGTGTCTCTCTCTGCTCCTGATCCATTTTCCTGTAGCGTTTATTCGAACCCTGTAGTGTTTTAGCGTGGAATAAAGGTGCCTTGTTCCCGATGGCATTTGTTGTGCNCCGCACTGGAGAGCCCCGGGCAGCTCTGCAGGTGAGTCTCAGTCGGGATCCCCGGGTACGGAACCATCTCCTTTCAAGGGCAACAATGGAAAAGAGGCACTGACGGACAGCTGCCCCTGCCCTCTTCGGCGTCCCCGGTGCCGAGCCGGGGATCCCCCTCACGGAGCGGCCCCGCACCCGCTCCCTGCCCGGGGCCCGACCCCGCACATCCGGGCTCCTCCCGCTTCCGCCGGGCGCCAGTTCCGCTTCCTGCGCGGGGACGGCTCGGAGCCGGTGCCGGAGCCGCTGNTTCCAATGAAATTGGTGTAATGCTGCAATTTAACTACGCGGATTCAGCGGTTCCTCTGACCAGCGACCTCCCAACCCGCTGGCTCCTGGGGGCCCAAGGGTGTTGCAGAGGCTCGGAAGATGTAACCAACCAAAGGAAATATTGCAGCCCCGGCGGTGGAACCCTCGGAAATCGCCGTGTCTCTCTCTGCTCCTGATCCATTTTCCTGTAGCGTTTATTCGAACCCTGTAGTGTTTTAGCGTGGAATAAAGGTGCCTTGTTCCCGATGGCATTTGTTGTGCCAGGGCTGTAGTTGTGTAAGGATCGAGGGTTGATCAAGGGCTCATCTTCGGAGGGATGATCTTTTCAATTTAGCACTTGGAAGTTCTCTCGCGGTTCTTGCCCTGTGCATTTGCAGAATGATGTGAGGGGCATGGTACAGGTAAGGAGATGGACAAATAAACTCTTCTTGCTCTAAACTTAGGCTAGGGATTATGGACAGGAATCATTTATGATAATCACCCTGTGCATCAACATTGCTTGGCGCTGTTGCAGCCTTAATCTCAGTAGAATCTCTTAGTGCATCTGAGACCCCTTTTTCATTAGTCTTTTTCATGGTAAAATACCAGGTCCCTATCTGATCTGAGAATATTTGAGAAAAAAAAATTGTGGTACCAGTTTTCCTCTTCAATATATTTACAGGACTCTTAGAGGCAGTAGTGTGGAGGTGAGGCTTGAAGTGTCCTCAGCAAGCATGTTGTACTCAGCTTATTTCTCATCTGGTCTGAGCTTGGTGGGGATACCTGAGGAATTACTTGGTTGTTCCCAAGAGCCTTTACTGTATAAGAGAGACATATTTTGTCTGAGAACAGGTAACCTCTGAGAAAACAATCCTAGAGAGGAAAAGGAATCTGATTTTTGGATTCTGAGATTTTTTGAGTTGACAGACCTGCGTTTCGTGGTACGATGCATTTCTTGAAGGTGGATGGCCCCAGCCTTTTCACAGACCTGCTCTCTCTTCAATCTTTTGAGGACAATTTCACCACCAGTGGTGCAAAGGCCTTGTCTGCATCTCCTGACAGTCTGTGTCAGCCTTTTCATACCTTTCTACCTCCTTGACTCTCTGTTTCCAAGCCCTAACAGACAAAACCGTGTCGTTCATTTCGCATTAAGCTAAAAATCTTGTTTTCCTACCAGTTTTTCTAGGATGAAACTGTCAAACACAATTATGTAATATAAACAATGCTGTGTGAATTAAAGATAGTATAATTATTGTTATCTTGTCAGCACTGCAGTGTAAGTGAAGTTTTTACAGTGTAATTGCATTGTATGGGGGTGTGTTTTGGCTTTGTTTTCCAATTCCTGCTTTGCTATTGCTACAGCAGGATGTGACCTGGGGTGTGTATTACTGCAGGTATTGCACAGTGAAAGGGATTAGAGAAATCCAATGCCAAAAATGGACTGTTGGGCTCAGAACAACTTTTATGGGCTTGTATATTTTAGGTATTTTTTGCTGTTAGGTGTTGTTTGCTGTTGTGTTATTATATCTGTAAAGGTATCTGTGGCTGGTTTGGTTGCATAAGTATTGCAGAGGACATTTCTGAGCTTTGCAATGACTTTTATGGTGCTGCAGTGCTCTGCTCGAGTGCTGGGTGTGCAGTGCACAGGCTGTACCTGCACAGAACACACAGCAAACGGTGAATGTGACATTGCTAAATACATCAAAGTGGAACTCACAGCCCCTGTTTCAACATTGTTCTTTCTCCCTTTGTTTCAGCACTTTATCAACATGTTTATTATCTGCTCATGCGAAACAAACAGCTCTTTGATGTGCAATATAATAAAAAAACAAGAGTACTTTAAATAGACGTTATGGTGTCTTCTAAAAAGAACAGTTCTCCCATTTCTTGCTTATGTGATCTTTGTGTTTTCCTCCTACAGCAGATTTCCCAGGAAACAATACTGAACATATGCTTCAAGGATGTCTCTCTCTCTCATAATAAAATGGGGTGGACAGGAGTATACAATAACCTCGCTGTCAGAAGAAGACACAGTGTTGGACCTGAAACAGTCTCTTAAAGGCCTTACTGGAGTGTTACCAGAGCGTCAAAAACTACTTGGACTAAAAATGAGGGGTAACTGTTCTTACTTGCTCTTTGTTGTGCATGTCCCTGAGATGTTTAAAGGACAAAGGTCCTCTAAATCTGGGCAGGATGTATGCCCTAGCAGGGCATCTACCTCCCAGTTCCAGCTCTCAAATAAACATGAATAAAGACATTTTATACATCACCAGATACTGATTATTATTGATATATCCACCTGGTCATTTTTTAGTGGTTGGCATGCAAGTGTGGCAAATGTATGCTAAAAAAAAGTTAAATTGCTGATAGCCAGATGTGTCTGTAACTAAGGACCACACAGCTGGTGGGTCACTGTCCCATCCCAGTGGGAAGGAGAACTGGGGGAAACCAAACCTCATGAGTTAAGACGAGTTTAACAATTGAAAGAAAATAAAATACAATACTGATTAGAATTATAGTCATACTAATAGTAATGAAAAGGGGAGAGAGAGGCATAAAACCCAAGAGAAACAAGTGATGCACAATACCACTGCTCACAGCTGCTGACTGATGCCCAGCCCAGCCCTGAGCAGGGATCGGTGGCTCCCAACCAATTCCCCCCAGTTTACATACTGGACATGAAATTCTGTGACATGGAATATCCCTTTGGCCAGTTCCCCCCAGCTTCTCGCACACCTGCTCACTGTCAGAGCACAGAAGACTGAAGAGTTCTTGATTTAGAGAAAGCACTGCTTGGCACCAACTAAACCTTCAGTGTGTTACCAGTATTATTCCCAAACTAAGTCCAAACTACAACACTGCACCAGCTACTAGGAATAAAATTAACAAAATCCCAGCCAAAACCAGGACACTCTATATGAATTGTGGGTCCCTTCCAACTCATAAAAAAAAAAAGAAAAAAGAAAAAAAAGGGTGATGATAAAGCTTATGGTATCTGGCATTTTACAGAGAGCTTCCTTCAATTAAGCATGAAATGTATTGATATTTTTCTAAAATCTAGGCCAGTAAAAAAACCCAAAGCAACGTTATCTGTTTGTATTGTAGGCAAACCTGCAGATGATGATGTTAAGCTTGGATCTCTAAAGTTGAAACCAAATACTAAAATCATGATGATGGGCAGTCGTGAAGAGAGTTTGGTAAATATTTTAGTTGTTTATTAGTTTAACCAAGAAAAACATGGTTCATGTCTCCTAATTGTGATTTTAAATGTTGAATATTCCACTCATCATTTGAAAAAAGGTGGCACAGTAAGTTACTGTTTGCATTTCTTTGTCTCTCTGTTGTAAGCTTTCCTTCAGCTCTGAGGGCAGTTTATTCATTAAACTCCTATGGTGGTCTGGACTTGAAGTACAAACCTATTATTGTGATATTCACTGAGTACTCAAGTCTGAACAATCATCAGTATACTTTAGTAGCTCTTTACAGTAGTAAAGTGAAATAATTTATCCTGTAATGTGCAGTAACAAAAACTTGATATCCATTGTTATTTTGCTTCTGTGATCCTAGTTATCTTTTATTATTATTATTATTATTCTAGGAAGATGTCCTTGGGCCACCTCCTGATAACGATGATGTGATCAATGACTTTGATATTGAAGAGGAAGTTGTGGAAGTAGAAAACAGGTTTGGAGTTTCAGCTGTTAAAACAGTCCTGTTATTGAATGTAGAGTGTGCATTCTAATTAACTGTAACTTTTTGTGCTTTTACATCAGGGAAGAAAATCTACTAAAAATTTCCCGTAGAGTTAAAGAATACAAAGTGGAAATTCTGAATCCTCCTAGAGAAGGGAAGAAGCTGCTGGTGCTAGATGTTGATTATACACTGTTTGGTGAGTTTTTATGCAGCTTGGCGGGTTTCTCTGTTTAAGAGGTCAGTTTGTTTACCAGATCATGTTCTTTAATTTTTGCTTTGGTTATGTTTCCAGTCTGAGATCAAAATTCAACCTATTGCTGAAGGTAAGATTTTTATTCCAAGGTCTTCTGCTAGCAGATTTTGGCAACAATTTTGGAATTGGAACAAGCAATGTTTGCATGTCTGAAACAGGCTTGATACATGTTCAGACAACTGGACTAAATTGAAGGAAACTGTTTCCTATTTGGCCTGTTACAAAATTTCTAAGTGCACAGATGAACTCTGTCCTGACTGTTCAAAGATATTCATACTCAGAGATCTCTGATTTAATTATTTGCTAAGCCCTCAAGTACCTCTAAGGAGCATCACCTGAACATCCTCTCTGCATCTTCTTTCCACCTTTAAAACCAGGATGGTAGTTTGCTATGCATTCATTTATGATCTTAAAGTGCCTCAGTGCTTCCCTGGTGAAATTCTTCAGGTCTCTGGATAGACAGGAAAGTCAGACTGAGCTTTAATAACTTATATTTTAGTAATGAATTGCTTCTCTCTTATGTTCTTTTTAGACCACAGATCATGTGCTGAAACTGGGGTGGAACTGATGAGGCCATACCTTCATGAATTCCTGACTTCAGCCTATGAGGATTATGATATTGTAATTTGGTGTAAGTTTTACACTCAAAACCTACGAGTTCAGAGTAAATTGTCATTCAGAGCAGAGACCCCGGGTGGGAGGTTTTTATATGGCTCTGTTATGTGAATCACAAGATCTAAAACAATACAGAAATGTTTGGCTGTAATTCATACAACTGTTAGAGATATTTTAGGAAAATAGTAATTTTTACCTGAAAAAAGGACAACGTATTGCTCATAGGAATGAGTCTAATCCCAGTATAAAGCACAGTATCATTTTACTGTTACTTTGTACAAACAAACAAGAACTGTATCATCAACATTCAAACACTGTTTGATAGTCATCCTTACAAATAATCTCAATCCAGACAATATGTAGTGAACTGCCAAATTAACCAAACTCTCCTGTCTGCAGGGATGGTTGATCCTTTGCCTTTCCATGCTGGGCCATTTCCTGTCCAACAGCCGGGGAACACACTCAAGCCACTGCAGGGTTCAAACCATATTCAGAGTGTATTACAAAATTTTTTTTCACATGGAACAATATTTCTACATACTCTTAGATCACTGGGCAGTATTGACATTTTATCCTTTCCAAACCTTCTGTATTCTTGTCATTGCCTCCAGGAGGAAATCCTCCACAGGCAACGTAATTCCTCAAATCAGGAGTAGCCCATTCCTTATGGTCCTGCAGACTGTAATTCAATTCCAGCAGAGCTGGACAGTACATTTAGTTATTCATTTGAAAAGCAAGCTTTTCCAAATAAAAATAAACTTGGAAATCTAAGGCAGTGAACCCTAAAAGCCACAACAAGGATGAATCTTTCTGAAATTAAATTTTGTGTACAAATTTGACATATTAAGTGAACGATTTCCTGGCATGTTTCTGTTTTTGCCTGCCAATGACTTATTTTGATAAAGTATTCTTTCTTTTTTTCTCCCTTTTATTTCAGCTGCTACTAATATGAAGTGGATTGAAGCCAAAATGAAAGTAAGTTGTTCTGAAAATGTGTGATTTGGTTTTGGTCTGTGTAACTCTGCATGTAGTTGGACTCATGCTCAGCATTACAGAGTGCATTAGAAACTGGGGAGGTTGTATGAATCATAACCTGAGGGTTTTACATTTTCACAGTCACTTCAAATCATCCTTATCACAAAACTAGTTTAAATCTAATTTTAGAATTCCACACAAACTCTCAGCAGTAGGTGCTAAATTTAGCAGAACACAAGTCAATACCTGCTGAAACTTGGATTCGTCACGCAGCCTTCACAGTTGCTTTCATCTTACCTCTAATTATAGAGTTCCAGTCTTTAAGTCTGATTTCTTTTTAAAGGAGCAGACAGATGTGAGATGTTGGAACAGGTTACCAAGAGGAAACTCTTTTCATACATTTCTTTACCTCTTGCAGCTGTGTGGTTCTGTTGCTTCCTCTGCCTTATTAAACATCCCGTAAGAGCTCTACTTTCAATCCTGGTTTCTTGTGTTCTGAAATCAGGCAAGAAGCCAGTTTTGCACAGCTGACCTCTTGGTAAACATATTTACAGTCAGGCTTAGCTGTGAATCTAATGAGCTTACTAGGAATTGCTGTGTGTTTGGCTGGTGGGTTGGAGCATTTTATGGTTATGAATCAAAGCGTTTTTCCCTTTCAGGAAAAACTTTTCCAAATTTAAGCTTTTATATCTCCTCCTACTATTATGCACTATTTTTTCAGGTTTTAACAGACCAAAGCACGTTTTTCAGTGTTCTCTTCCTCAAAATAATTAATTGCTACAATTTTTCCTAGGCAGAAATTCCTCAGAGTGATCTCAGAAATGGGAACCCGTAATCAGAATTATAAAGTGGAGTTAGTGCTTGTAAAATCAGTGTTCATGTGGTAGCGTTACATGTTTGTGTTGTGCGTGTCAGTGTGGTGCCAGGACTTGATCTTGTGGAAAACCCTTGTTCAAAACTGGGCTGTTTCCCCTGCACTGGTCACCTTTCTACATTTCTAGGTTGCTTTCCCACCCCTTTCACGTTACAGAATCTCTCTGTGCCTGCTCCTGTAGCTTCATCCCTTGAGATTCCTACCACTAGATGCCACCTGCTGTTTCTCCTTAAACTGGTGGCACCGGGGGTGCTCGTTTCCAAAAGTTTCACTTTTTGTAAGGGAACAATGATGCCAGGAAATTCCTGGCATCGAAGTTTTTGTTTTAAACTACAAAGCAGGAATGGCATTAAAAGGAAAGGAGTATCAGATAACCAAATCTAATCTCTCATTAACCATGTATTTATGCCTGGAATTCAAACAGTCTAGAACAGCTGGTTCTGTCAGTATAACAGGATACTGACACAGGCAGGTACTGCTTTTCATTTGCAAGGTTCACTTTTTCATATAAAAGCACGTCACTTAAGCATTGCTGGATATTTGCAGGAGCTGCTGCAGTGGGTGTTTTCTCTTTGTTAGGGAGCTTTGCATATTGCTCCTGTTTCACACACCAGAAATTGTCAGCAGTATCTGTGTTATACCATGTCAGCAGATTTTGCCATTGCTTTGGAAAGGAATTGAAATGGAAATTATGCTCTCTCACCTAGTCGAAGCTTTTTAGTTTTAAAGAGGATGTTTTCCTTAGAGTCTTTATTTCCAGGAAGTTATCGAATGTTTAAAGTGCAAAACTCACAGATTTCTGACAAACTTTGTCTGTCTTGGGCATGTGCAAGAGGGAATGGTAGCCATGAACTGTTACTGAGTATTTCATCTTTAATTGGGCTGTGATTTGTGCAATTTACTGTAAGGAACAAATATCAGTCAGTACACAGTTGTAATAGGTAGTAAAGTTGTGAAGGATTGTGCATGCAGGTATGAGCAAGGCCTCTCTGTATTTTGCTTTCTCTGCAAATTTGCTTTGATTTTATGCTGACATCAGTTGTTAAGTTACTGATACTAAACACTGCAAAAATAAGTTCTTATTAGCTTTTTTCTCATGGTAGAATGGTGTACTTTTACGATTGTCATTTTGTAACAAATTTAAATTGCCCCAAATATCTATTTTTAATGTGTCTCTGGTAACCCTCTGCTGCTCACCCTGTGACAAACAATGTGGTATAATTACGGTTTCAGTTGTTCAGCAGTAAAAGTATCATAATTAGAAGCTTTAATAACACATAAATGTTTGTGATGCAGGAGCTTGGAGTGAGTACCAATGCAAACTACAAGATAACTTTCATGCTGGATAGTGCTGCCATGATAACAGTGCACACTCCTCGCAGGGGACTCATAGATGTAAGTACCTGTTTTCTCCTTTCTTCTACATTCAACTAACTTACTGCCATACCCCTCTGAAATATTCAACAATAAAGTTGGGCTGGAGTTTTCCTGCAAGAAAATTTGTTAAAAATCTTGGAACCATAGAGTTTGTTTGCTGCTGAAAGTCTCTACTAATGTTTTATTTTGTGTAGTACGTTTGGGTGTCGCAGCTTTCAAATCAAATACAGTAGTAGGTAATGCTTGCAGGAAAATGCAGTGCCAGCACAAAGATTTTCCTTAGTGTGGGGTATTTATTAAGTTATATTATTTCACATCTCTTCCTTTAATAAAGCCAAACTACCTGCTACTGTTAAAGCAAAAGAATACAAGTGTCCATTTGAGTTTGAACTCAGGTTCTTATAGACATTTTCATCTCCTGTATATGATCTCATTTACCTCAGATACTTTGTATGTGTTGTATTTGCAGGTGAAGCCTCTTGGTGTTATCTGGGGAAAGTTTTCAGAATATTACAGCAAAAAGAATACTATTATGTTTGATGATATTGGCCGAAACTTCCTAATGAATCCACAAAATGGACTCAAGGTAACAAACTGGAATTTTCAGTCATTACTACTTTTTCTTGGTACTTCAAGTAGTACTTTCTCAGACTTCTTTGCTGTATCATAAGGACAGGCTATTCTTATCTAGCAAAGATGTATATTCCATTATACTTTTTTATTTACAGGGCAATTTGTCCAGATTGATATTTCCCTGATAATAGTATTCAACAGACTTTGTTTCACTATTAAGTGGGCTTTTAAGAGACTACCAAAATCAATGCAATTACAGTTTCTGTTTAAGTTATACCTCCAAGCTACAACTGAGCTGGGCATTGCTGACAGGCACCATTCAGATGTGTGGTGGTAAATCCCAAGATATTCAGAAAATAAATCAAATAACAAGCAACTGTACTTCATGATAGTATGCCAATATAATCACAACTATTCTGCTATCAGAAATAATTAGTACCTTGAGCCATTTTGACTGCAGAACAGCAAATATTTCATTGTATACAGCTGTCAGCCAGTTTGCCCTCCATTATTAGTGCTGGCTCTGAATACGAAGAATGCAACTTAAATTTCTACCTGTATATGATGATAGAGCAGTGTGGTACTAAAAGAACTTTCAGAAATTTCTTTCAAAAGGAAAAACATGCTTTAGATGCAGAAATTCAAGATGATATTTCTTTGCAAGTATCCATGATGTGAAGAGGGTAGCAATTGTTGAGCTCTAACAAGATGATCTTAATTGGAAGGAGAATCAGGAATAACAAAGGTCTTGGTGGGAGAGGATGATCCAAAGAGGTCCCTCTAGCACAGATTTGAAAGATGTTTGTTAGAATGTTGTTAACAGCTGCAGACAAGAGCATTGACTCACTAAAACAAGGCCCAAGTATAATGTATTGCAGGCTTAAAGCAGCTGTCAGATAAGCTTTATTTCTGACATGTCTTTTCACAGTAGCTCTGATTGTAGTCACAGGCTTTTTGTTGAAAAAAAAAGTATCTGGTTCCAGTGGTGCCACACAACTCACAAAGCAGAGCTAAAAACCTCTCCTGCAAGAATCTCTGTGAAGTCACATTCGAAACTGTGCTGGTCCATTCCAGCTATTTTTTTCAGTCTGTCTGGGAGGGAAAGTCTTGAAAAAGTGCAAGAGAGAACAAATGCCTTCCTGGAAGATGCAAAGCAAAAGCCCCACAGTTTGGTTTGCATGAAGAACAGGGCAAATTGGATATGACCACTAATGGAAAAAGGGTTTTCTTCCTCTTGCCTGTAATAAATTATAACTTAGCATGGTACTGAAAACACACCTTAATTCATGGTAAATTACAGAGAGTCTAAAATACCTTTTTTTTTCTGTGAGCAAATGGTTATACCCAGTTTATTTATTTTGTGTAGATAAGGCCTTTTATGAAAGCACATTTAAATCGGGATAAAGACAAGGAGCTTCTAAAGCTCACTCAATACCTCAAAGAAATAGCAAAATTAGATGACTTCTTGGAGCTGAATCACAAACATTGGGAAAGGTAAGAACAAAGTCAAAATTCTTGCTTCTTTCTGTCCCTGACCCCACTGTATTTTGCTTGAGGTCGCTACAGAGACTGGAAACAACAGAGCTACTGAACTTTGACATCACTTACAGTTATGAGGGGCCTTGAGTAGAATTTTAATAAGGCTGCAGTGTTTGGGCAGCTTCCCTAAAATGACAAGATTTTGACAGAATGCATCTGTGTTTTCATACTTCTCCACTATTCAGGACTGCCAGTTATGCAGTTATGCTTCCTAAAAGGAAAAGAATATTTAAAGAAACCTCGACCCTGGAAATCTCTCTCTTTCCACTGCAAAGTTTGGCTGTCAGTTCAGATCCCAGGAGATCAACTTTTCTGGCAGTTACTTCAGAGTTTTGGGGTGTTACAAGGTGGTTCTGTGATACTACCCAGGTTATGTGGTATCAGCATTCATCAGCTCCAAGTCCCTGTGTTATGAACTTGAGTTTTCCAAGTGCTTAGGGCACCATTTATCCACCTAATTCATGCTAGAAAAGTGCTAGCTGAAGTGTTTGGGCAAAATTCTTGTTAGTGGCTTTATGCAACAGCCTGAAGCTTCAATGTATGTGAAGAAAAGTGTGTGAAACCTGCTGTTTGTAAACCACTCATTCAGTGCTTGAAAGAATAACCTTGCAGGCTTGATACAATTTTCTTAATTGTTTCTGATTAGGCAGAAAGTCAAATGTTAAACCTTAAAAGCAGTGGCATTTACTGGATAATTAACATTTCGGTGAAATTGGTGGGATTCGTTTTCCTGGAGCATTAGCAAAGCCTTCACTGCCACACCACAGATTGCTCCACCCTTAGTGCTGAGACAACTGTGGGATCACAATACAATCCATTTAAAGTCACTCAGACTCTCTAAGGAAGCTTGTGGAGGGGCTGCTCTTTTCAGGTTATGCTGGATCACTGTTCATTAAAGTCCTGAATTTATTTGAAGTAGTGCCATTACTAATGGGCCTTTTTATCTGAAAGGATAGAATAGCCACTTTTCCAGTTGATGTAATTTTCCATCCTCTTTGAATAAAACAGGTTTCCATTTCCTTCCTCTCTCTTGTTTAAAAAGCCTGATAGAGTCTAACTAAAAACATGATTATGAATCACTGAGATAACCTATCATGAAATTGAAACATGTTGAAATCAAATAAAAATCATAAGTGGTGCTGATTGCATTTGTGGGGTTAGGTTATCAATAGGGGCATTGTTAGTGAGAAAAGAAAGATTCATACCTTGATCTTAAGGCCCTCAATATATTTGTGCCTACGTCTTGCTTTGTAAAAAACTGTACTTTTATTTCTTCTAGGTATCTTTCAAAGAAGCAAGGACAATAACACTCATAAAACTGTGCGGCACTGAATCGAAGGGAACATCACTAAGATCATTGGACTTTCCCTTGCTTTTATGCTAGAGTATCATAGTGCTGGACACTGGACCCAATGCCAGAACGACTGCTATACTTGGTCTTCCAGCTGGTTGGTTGTGGGTTTTTTAAAAGATCACAGCAATAAGCTCAAAGTGGGAGAAACAAGTCAGTTGCTTTTTCTTGCATTCAGTTCTGGTGTTACTTCTCAAAATACCTTCCTCTCCTTTGCTGCCGAAGTACAACCATAACCATCCAAGACCAAAACCATTTTGACTAGGAAAAATATTTAGACCAAAAAAGTTGATTAAAAAGCCAATCTTGGCATTGTATGAATTGTATAAGTCCTCCATTCCCTCCATCTTTAGAAACAGTCTCCCTCTCCCATTCCAGTATTTTAAGTCTATAAATTACAAGTTGTCTTTTGGTATGTATTAGTATGTCAGTGTTTCTCTGTGCAAGACAGTAAGATGGGAAAATACCACCTCTGTGGCCAATTTACCCTAGTGTGTGAACTTGTACTATAAAACAGTGTTACCTGGAAAACATGATTGAAATTTAAGGGAGAGAACCCTACTGTTACTTGGTCAGTGAAAAGCAGTCTGCCTGAAAAATTCACCTATGTCAGATAAAGGGTTTAAACCTCAGATGGGAAAGTCACATTCCTATCAAAGCATGAACAAAACCCTTGTTCTCTTCTAGCTAAATCATGTCAAAGTGCAAACACTGTGTTCAAATACAATATTCAGCCATACTGTTCTTAAAATATCATTTATTTGCGCTGCTTATGCCTGCACTAGAGAAGTGTGATGTGACTGCTGTTTGGCATTTCCAACACTTGTGCATTATGCAGTTCATGTATTTGAAAGAAGACTGACCCTTTCAAATAAAAATGGTATATATTGTTCTTAAGGAACTATAGCAGTTGTGTAAATAATAAATACCTTTTTCATAATTCGTGTCCTGTGCTGCCTTAAATACTTAGCTTGCATAATAGACCAACTATCAATAACATTAATTTGGGGAGGGTTGGAGGATTTATTTGGATTCCAGAGACACTGGTTTTGCATCAGTAGTTAAGTAAGAGACTGGTATGTGCCGCTGCAGATTAGGGCAGTGGTGCTGCATAGTGAAGCACCAGGCTGGCTGGGAAAGGAGCCTTGACAGCACATGTCAGACTGTCAGGACAGCAGCACAAATGAGCTGTTGAGTTGAGCACACGAGGCTGCGGCTCAGTGACCTGTCAGAAAATATACAGTTTCTTATCCTCAGCTCTGTGTGGTTTAGTGCCAAGCCAAGCTGTGTTTTAAACTGACAAAGCAGGAGGCCTAATGCATAAAAATCATGTTTTAGGTAAGTATGGAGGGTGAATATCTGCAGTTTAGTCTCCTGAGAGCTGATTTCTGATCTAGAAGCCGACTGACTGCTGTACACACAGCGCAGGGAGAACCCTGTTCTCCTTGTTAGATCCTTGGCTGGAAAGATCCTTGGCTGGAAAGATCCTTGGCTGGAAAGGCTGCAGCAGCAAAGATAATGGAAGGTAGGGTTGGTGCATATGCCCTGCAATTCCTTTGAATTTCAACAATTGGAAGAAGTCATTGGGCTTGAATCACCTGTAGAGTTTGTTGTGCTGAGCAGAGAGAAAACTGAACCAAGGGACTGTATTCAAGCATGCCTATATATTTTTGCTTAAACCTGGTCTACAAAAAAGTCTGCAGTAAACGAGCAATACTCCTTTCTTTTGCTTTATACAAGAAACATTAAAAAAAATTTTTGATTTTTTTATCTCAGTGACATTGGAATTTTGTCCCTGAATTTCAAAGTATTTGTTGATCTGAAGTAGATGTGCACTCCCCTTTCAAATATTTCATAAATGGAGCTGGAATACACAAGTGTGATCTCAATGTGATGGTAACACAGAACAGTTACTGACATGTCTTTCATGACTAGTATCATTTCCCCTGCAATATTTTATGTTTGAAGACTAGTCTTGGCTATCTTCTGAAAACGCTGCCAGGATTTACTTGACTGAGATGTTTAAAATTATGACATTTATGTGGCTAAAGCAAGCCTGAACTTGATGTTCCAATGATACAATACAAGAATCAGGTCATTCATAGGAGAGTGACAGGAAGAACTCTGGATTTTGTTGCCACAGTTTGTTGTGGAGATGGGTGGCATCAACAAGCTCAGAGAGGAGTTAGAAACTTGCAGGGATAAGTTCACAGAGGCTGAAGGGAGCAGGTTAAGAAGGTCCAATACTATCTATAATACAAGAATTAGAGGTGCTCACTCGGGACCATGTCAGGCAATCACACACAGCAGCTCCTCACTGTATGACATGACTCCTTTGTGCTGTACATGCAACATGATTCTGTGCCAAACTACCAGAATAACTGCAAGAATAAGTGGCTAATTTTCTTCTTAGCCCCTAAACAATATATTTATTACTTATAAATTCAGAAGAAAACACCTGTGCCAATTTGTTTGTGTCTCCTTTCCCATAGGAAAGGCAGATTTGACCTACTTGCATTTCCAAAGCATAGTTGGGCCTTGGTATAAACAACTGATAGCAAAGTTTAAAAGTTCCTTGTTAACATTTACTTTCCTTTGAGATTATATTGAAGTGCCTGAGAAGTATTTGATCAATAGTTTTCACAATCTCTATTGAAATAGGACTGAAGCCTAATCAAAGGGAGTGTGTGGCTTAATTACAGAGCTTGTAATTACCATTCTGCAAAACTCTGGAGAAACATTAAATTGAGTCTGAAACATTCCAAATACTTCCATGTGTCAGAGACTGTATCAGGTTCCCAGTACATGTCAAACATTTTGTATGTTGTTGTGTCTGATTTTTCAGACCAGAAGAGACAGTCCATTTTAAAATGAAGTTATTTCAGTAAGCCCTGGATATCTGACAACTCCAATGCCTTGCTGTGGCATGAATGCTCATCACTGGAGGTACATGGAGTGACAGCTGAAGCCAAGAACTGAACTGCAAATTCAGCTCCACAAATCCTGCTGCATGACTGTGAAATCTACAGCTAGTTGCCAATTTTTATTCCCGACTTGACATTCAACTGACAGCAAGTGGATGCCAAAGGGTTTAAGACAATTTTCCACTCTGTCTGTTCAGGATGTATTTAAGGCTGACGTGAGAAGTGCTGAATACTTGCTCCCAGTAAGAAAAAAACCCAACAAACAACCAGGCATAAAATCTATTTGAGAGAGTAAAGGAAAGTACACAGTTCTCATGATTGATTAAAGCTGCTTAAATCAAGAAATGCTGGATGAAGAGGTGTCAGAGGGCTGAATTCTATTTACATTACACTATTCTACATTACACTATTGACATTGCAGCAGTTGGGGCAGGTGCTGGTGGGTAGTAGCTTGAGTGACTTCTGCACCCAGTGTGGGGTCCTGATGTAGTACTTGGCTGGAGCTTGACAGAGAAAAGTTTCAGGAAAAGAAAACTTTGATGGAGAGAATAACAGGACTAGAAAAGAAAAATACTGTTCTATGCTAGAGAAGACAAGGTACATCTTCCATGTGTTACAAGTTTCTTGTGTGAATAATACCAGCAAGGACATACTAACAAGGACATGTTTTAGGGATAAGCAACTAAAACATTCAATAAGAGCTGCCTCATGGAGAGTTGAACACCCTGGTTAGTTTTTCCTGGAGAAAGGTGAAAGAGGGCTCCAGTGGCTCACGGTGCTGAATTGACACTCCTGGCTTTACCTGCTGCACCACACTACTTTAGACAGGTAATTCCCAGCCCATTGTATCATCTGACATTATCCTTTAG
The DNA here is from genome assembly GCA_013390025.1 of Pitta sordida. Taxonomy (NCBI): domain Eukaryota; kingdom Metazoa; phylum Chordata; class Aves; order Passeriformes; family Pittidae; genus Pitta; species Pitta sordida. The sequence continues at coordinate 899,014 of WEKX01028141.1, forward strand.
ATCTCTGGTAATCACTGAATGCTCAACCTCACCATTTATTCAGCAGCCCTTTTCTGATGGCGTTTTATTATAGAGAATTTCAAAATTGATTACTGATGAGCTTTCTCATATAATCCTGATCTTTAACTGTTTATATTTATTTAGGAAGTTTGCTCATCTCTGGAGATCCTTTGATGCTGCTTTGAGCCCTTGGATGCTCATTTAGCTCTCAGGAGTTTGTGCAGAGCTTGGCCTGTGTCCTTGCCACACACAGACACATACAATGCCATGCCATTAATTTCTGTGCCTCTCCCAGCAAATAATTTTCCCACCGATTCATTTGCAGTTAGGAATGGGTGCAAGTCAAAGGGAGCTTGTTCTCAAATTGCATAATGCTCTGAGCACTACGGGTGAGGTGCTGGGCACAGCAAAGAGTGCATCATTAACACTGCTTGAAAGTTTCTGTTGGGTTTTTTTTTTCTTTTTTCCTAGCTGGAATTGCACACTCTCTGTGCTCATACCCCACCATTTGTCAAGGTGTTTATATACAGAAGAGAGGAGATTTTATCACAGCAGGAGCCAGGGTTGGCTGCAGCTCCTGTGTGCAAGGAGGCTGGGTGACCTGGAGCAGAGCCTGCATGGGCACCGCTGCTGAGTGATGTCCTCTCCTCCCCTGGCAACACCCCAGAAGACTGACCTTGGTGTTTTGAAACACAAAGATTGCATCAGATTTTTGGTACTAAATATCTGTAGTGTCGCATTCATGCTGCTCTCGAGAGCAAAGCAAGTCAAACTCAGGATCACAGCATCAAAGAAGTCATAGTTCAATATAAATCCTTGAGCCAAACATCTGAACCTTCAGGTCCTATGGAGATGAAATCTCCATTCTGTTCTACTTGCTGCAAGATGAACACCTGGATTATGAGCTGGATCTGTCATGCTCCTTCCTGAGCACAAACTGCAGAGCCAGACAGCTGGGCCTGAGTGATGACTCACAGGCTGTTCAGAAAAGTTGTTTAAATTGTTTCATATTATAGTAAAATGTCCAAAGATAAATAAAAAAATGTGTGTCAAATCTGAGCTTGTTCAACAGTTCTATTTCTGAGCATGTTCTCATAGTAATACTGTGGGTAAAACCTCCTTCCTTTGTTTGTCTCAGCGCTCTATAATTCTTACCCTCATTTCCCGAAATTTCTTGGTGTGGATGTGTGTCTTATCTCCCAGTTTGTGTCTCATTGGCCCATGGCAGGCAGTGTGCTGTGGCATGGGAAGGGCTGAGTGGCTGTACATTATTGCACATTATTGCTGTGGTAAGAGCCAAGAGCTCCCTTGGTGGGCATCAGACTTTAGCCCTCAGGTGTTTTCCATTAGTTTGTGTCAATACAGGAAGAACAAATGGTGGCACAGGAAGAACAAGGCATAAATTATTTAACAAATCCTTCGAAGGTAAAACTTTCTAAGACACTCTTGCTTAGGGGCAAGCCAAGGTGGCCCTAGAATTGTATTTTGCAAAACTTATGATTGTTTATCCTATTTTTTATATTAAACTTCATGACATACACGGGTGTGTGACACTTGTGAGCAGTGAAAGCTGCATCAGTTTAGCAGGGGAGCATGAACAGAATTTCAAGCAGTCACTTAAACTGCAACTGGTGCACTTTTGGGTCCCTCTGCTGTCCTAATGATGGATATTCCTTGAATCAGGACCAGAATTAGCACATTTTTTGGAAAGTTAAGTGTATTAAACTGCCTCGGAGATGAAAATGATAAAGTGATGTGGGATTTTTAAAAATCTGATTAATGCCTTACAGATGTGACTAGACAGAACAGGTAATTTTGTAAAGTCTTTTTCTATAAAAAATGGTATTAAATTAACAACTAAATCATTTGTGTCTAACACTTGAAGGAAATTCTGCGCTTCAGATACAGTGGGTTTGTAATTACTCCTAGGCAAATCCCCATCCCCACAAATAGTAAACTAGTTGAGATAAAAGCATTCAGAAGATAAAAACATCAAGCAATCCACAAAAAAAAACAAACTAGAGAGAAAAACTGAGTAAATTGAGGCAGATATTTCTGCAGCTAGTAAATCATATAACGTTCAATTTTATGGAGCCGAGATGACAATGTTTCCACTGATAAAACTGAGCTCATGGCTTGTACTTCACTCATTGTTTAAATTTGGTTTAAATTTAAAGATGCTGCAAAACAGTTGTCCAGTTAAAACTTACAGCTCTGACGCAGTGCCAGTCCTTGCCTTCTGATTCTTGGAAAGATGTGTTGAAGTCCATATGCCAAGAGCCCCAGAGATCGGTGCTGGCCCAGGAGCCTCAGCTGGATGCTGGGGTCCCACCTGCACAGCTAGAATCAGGGATAGAGGCGAGTTAGGGAGCGACAGGCAAGGAGAAATGCTCGTCTGCATCTCTGCTCACACTGCAGTTAACCCAGCAAGCTGCTTGCAGAGGTTATGGGTGGCTGCCGAGATGAAAACATCAAAACAAGCTCTTGTGAGATTAACATATAAAATCCCTTAATGGATATGTAGGTAACACAGATAATTACAGATCCACAATGCATGACTCAGTCAAACACGGCACAATTCCAGAAGCCATGGAGGGAAAATAAGTCACATTTTTACCTCCTAAGAGACTTGAATCAAGCCAGAGAGCAGCAATATTGCTAAGTTATCAGACAATTTAGGCAGTAAGCAGGGCAAAGAGAGACCTACAAGAAGAGTTTCCAGCACTGATCAATCTTTCACAAGAATTGGTTGAGCTTTACACCCCCTTCCTGTCTTGCTTTTCCAGAGGGTTTGAGCAGAAACCTTGGGACAGGGATGGGACTGTGCTAAGGTGTGGGCAGGAAACCAAACAGGAGCTTTTCAGCTAAAGCTTCTGCCGAGACAATTAGCAGGCAACGACTGGAGTGCAGCAGCTTTATGGGGGCAGGAGACAGCACAGAGTCACCTGGCAGGGACAGCGCTGGGCAGGGTGTTCCTGCAGCCAGTATTAAACAGGGTCTCCAGCCCTACAAGGGCTTATCAGCAAGAATACTCCCTCAAACCACTGGCCCCGGATCAGTGCTATTTCCCTATCTCTAAATCACAGTAAATCATGGACACAACAGGACTGTCTCAAGGCAAAAGAAGATGTGCCCCAAAAGCAAGAGCAAGGCTGAAGGGGTATTTGCAGGTCCTGCCATCCCTCCCCAGCTCCTGATCATGCAGTAGCTGGGGCAGAAGGGGCATACCCACAGTCATGTCCTAGAGCAGAGTACCCTGGACATCCATCTCCCCATAAGCATCGTGTATGCTTTGTCCAAGACTTTCTCCTGTTGCTGGAGAAAGGCCACAGGCAGAGCCCCTTGGGCTGATCTTCAGGAAGGTTTTTGCTTGTTTTGACCTCCAGACTCAGTTCTGGGTGCAGACACTCACTTGGACCTACAATAGAAAATCCAGGAAACCACTTTGGGGCCAGCACCGCCTGTGAGGGCATAAAGAGTGACCCACTAACCCAAGAATCCAGTTTTCCAGCTTGCTGGCTCAGCTTTAGCACAAGGCTGCTTCTCTGCCTCAGATGTCTTCCCACTGAACCCATATCAGTCCCTATGCAGCATATCTTTTTAAACAAGAATTCCCCACAGTCCTCTCTGGTTCTCATACTTCCTTCACCTTGCCAGCATCCAGGTAATATCAGAGCCATGGCACAGTAGGGAAGCGCAAGTGCTTTTCACTTAATTCTCATAAACCTTCACCAAGGACTATCCATTTGCTAAGAGCAGGAGTTAAGTAAAGCTCATTCCAATTACACCTTGTCATCCCTCCTGTCTCAACAACATGGATCTGCTTTCAAGGGAGGATGAGGTTTGTCTGGTCAAAGCTGAGTGTTTGACCAGCACGCACTGGCACATCTGGAGTGGCTGGAGGCCACAGAGCCCTGTGAAGGCAGGAATAAGGGCCATTATCAAAGCTTGGCAAGGAGGATCATATTTTTGTCTCAGCATCTGTGACATCTGTCTGGCTCCTGGTACTACAAGGAGAACACTTGCATGACATAACCCAGGGCTAATCAGAATTGCAAAAAAATCCAGGGTCTGGGACTTGGTCCATTGAAATTATCTGACTCCTACAACACAGTATCATGATGATTTTTTAAACAGGTTAGCTTTTCTATCTTTGATTTTTATCAGACTACTTCTTGAATCTTTATTCAACCTCATGTTAGAGGGGCTTAAACTATACAAACGTATATACAATCATATACATATATATATATATGTATACACTTAGAGAGGTAGACATTTAGGTCTCACCTAATCACTGAAGTCAAGGAGCTGGGGTTTTACAAACGCCCATCACAAGGATCACAGCCTAGTGCCAGAAGGGCACAGAGTTAAAATGCACTGAACAGACGCGGTAGAACCGCCCGGTCTGTGGGAGCATCCAGCGTCCATCGCCAGTACTGCACCACCCCTCCAGCGCTCCACACGGTGCTCTCTAGGGGAGGAGCAGCAACACCCTGCCAGGCCTTGGAGAGAAAACACCACGGCCTGGAGCACTCCAAGGGATTAGCAAGACATAGAAAGGCCACCAAGACAAAACAGCAAACAGCAGAAGGTCCTCTGAGACCTTGATGGGGTGAAGGGAGTTGCACCAACTCCGTAGCTGTGTCATCCCACAGCTGCTCAGATACAAGGGCAGGCAATGGCTTTCTCCCTTCTCTCAGCTTTAACAGAGGGGAAGAGCTTCACAGGGGCAGAGTTCAAGTCTTGGCTTGGTTCCTTGAAAAGTGCAGCAAATGTGTCATGCCCGGAGCCTTTCAACGTGAAGCCATTCCCCCGTGTCCCATCACTACAGGCTCTCGTGCACAGTCTCTCTCCACCTTCCTTGTGGCCTCACTCCAGGTGCTGGAAGGCCACAGATAGGTCACCCCAAAGCTTCTCATCCCCAGGCTGAACAATTCCAACTCTCTCAGCCTTTCCATGTAGGAGAGGTTCTCTATGCCTCTAATAATCTTGGTGGCGTCCTGTGGTCTTGCTCTAACAGCTCCATGTCCTTCAACTTGTTCAGATCATACCTGCAGCACAGCACCAGGACCACTAGAACTGCATTTTGCTCACTTTGCCAGGGTTAGCCTGCTCCCAAATGTCGGCACGGAGAGGACACGTTAGGGCTCCTCTCCAAAATGAGCCTGTCCAGCAGGACCAGAACGTGTCTCCAGCTCCCGGCGGTCACCAGAGGGAGCCCGATGCCCAGGAACGGCGCATCCTCCGGGCGGCCGATGGCTTTATCACCAGTGACTCTCCAAAATCACCCTCCCAAAGAAAGGCATGAAATTCTTTAGGGAGAGGGTCAAAAGCGTCAGACAGAGGCCCTGTCGTGATACCAACATTTCGGTTCACTCCCAATTAACTGAGCAATTTTAGATTGGAAAGGGAACCACTGTGTTACACAGCACTGCTGCTTTTCCACATCCCTGGGAAACCCTTACTCCACAAAGTGGGTACTACATCCCACGCTGCTACAGCCACTGAAGCTGTTTGGAGTCAGCCTTATGCTGGGCAGGACATCCCTCAGGCCTAGAATAAGCTCAGCTTTGACCTTACCCTTCAACTCCTGAGTGAAGCTCTGCCAAAGCCCTGGTCTCTGCAAAGTCCTGAGGACCTGACGTTCCCTCACTGTTCCATGAGTGTCAGAGCCAAGGTACCTTGAAGCACTATATCATAATTGGAGAATTGAAACAAACACCTCTTCCTGTGACATCTCCCTTCTCATAAGGGTAGGTCTTATGCCTCCCTCATTCTTCCTTTTTGTGTTGGAAAGTGTATTGTCTTCAACATTTTACAAGCCTTCCCCAGAATTTTTAGAGCAGCCTTATAAGACACCTACACCAGACAATGACTGCAGCTGCTCCTATACTACGCTGCTTATTTCAGGAGGCAAAACAAACAACCAGCCCACCTAAAAAAGTAAGCAACATCCCCCCTCCACCAAATTCCAAACAATAACTAAGTACCGACACTGTCATACCACAAAGCAAACTCTGGTCACCTGCTCCTTGCTCTAAAGTCTGTGAAACAGACAAACACTTCCCCTGGGGTTCTATTTAAGTCCTTCAGCTGTGATGGGGATGGAGGGAATTGTTGGCTGATTCCCAACATTTGAGAGCCCTTTGATCCCTGAGCAGGCTCAGCTGCTCTCTAAACCTTAAAGGACCCAATACACACTGATATCCTCCCTGCAATTGTCAACATCTATATATGTATTTTCAGTCCCCTGCAATACTGTTAAAGTTCTCCCACCTGCTCCCTGAATAATCATTTTCCCTGTCCCCATAGCCCAGACTACCATCTTCTATTCGGTTTTGGTTCCTGCCCCAATATAAGAAAGGCATTGGAAAAGTGGACTAAGTTGGGTGAAGAGCAACCAGGAGAGTTGAGGGCTGGAGCATTTGCTCAGCAAGAGGAGATGGGGGGAGGTGGGTGTGTTCAGCCTGCTGAGAAGATGACTTCAGGGGGACATAACAGCATCCTACTGGTTAACAGGCAGGTTACTTCTCATGGTGGTACATGGTTTGGAGATGAGACAATTGAAAGAAAAGAGGTTAAAACTGGGTAGAAAGAATTTTTTTTCCCCATAGTGACAGTCAAATTCCAGGACAGGCAGCCCGGGGGGGATTGTAAATCCACCCTTGGGGGTCTTCAATACTAGGCTGGATAAAGCCCTGAGCAACCTAATAAGACCTCAGCACTGACTCTGCTCTGAGCAGGAGGTTGGATCAAAGTCCCTTCCAACCTGATCCAGCCTGCTTGTCTTAAGGAAAAGAGGATGAACTGGAACGATAACCAGGTCCAGAGCTTCCTCCTCAGCCGGGTTGTGGGAACCGGGCCATCAGCACTGCCACCCTTGGATCATCCTATGGCAGCTTGAAACGCATTGTCAAACACTGTGAATGTCAAGGCAAAAAAGTAGGACAAAGGATTGAACTGAGTTGTGACAGTAACACGTGCCTGTGCTGGGGGAGGAGGAGGAAGCAGTTGAGCACACAAGTTAAATGGGCCAAGAGCCTGGACACAATAATGTATCGGCTGCATCACCAGCAGAGTGAAGCTGTGAGGTGGAAATACTTCCTACCCCTGCCATGAGCTTGGCCTGGTCATGGGAGGGTGCTCAGCTGTGAGCAATGGCTTCCTTGCAGTAAGAACAACCAACCACACATTTAATTCATACTTTATTTTTACTGCTGAGGGGACTGAGTGAGGTGTGGGGAGCACCAGGCCCTCATTCTGCTGCAAGGGGCAGGCCTTGGCAGCAACTGAGGTGTTGAGGCAGCTCCCACCCCAGCCTCTGCCCTTTCCTCCCCAGGGAGAGAAAAAGCTGTGAAGATGCTTGTGTTATTTAATAGAAGAGAGATCTCAAATGTATCATGACTCACTCACCTTTCAAAGCTGTCAAAAAAACCCTAAAAAAAATCCAAAATCAACCCAAGCCCAACACAAAAGATGCGGGAAGGAAATCAAGGAAAAAATAGTGACTGGAGGGTTGGTTCCTGGTTTGGTGTGTATCGGGGAAGATGGCCAGACATAGATGGGACCAGACAGCCTGCACCACTGCTGCACTCCTGTCCTGTCCCAGGAATCCAGGTGATCCCAGCACTTTGAAACCAAAAGTGAATACAACCCAGCACCAACAGAGTACCCCTACCACCTTGGCTAACAGGAGCCATGTTCCCACTCAGGCAGAAGGATGGACTGTGACAGAAGTGGTTCTTTTGCTGCTTTTCTTGGCCTCTCCCAGGGACAAAGTTTTGGGAAGTTTCCCCAAGTATGGGAAATAATTTTCTCAAAGCAAATGACTCTTACTCTCCAGTTCCCTGGCCTAGGCAGAGGAGATGGTAGTTGCTCTGAAAATGCAGGGTAGCTACTAAACAGTCAACCCTGCCCTTGTTATCTCAGCCTTCAGATCAAAAAGGATTAGATACGGGAATATGCTGTGAGATTTTTGGATTCACTGAGGGCCATTTCAGGCATAAATATGTCTCTTAGCCCTTCTCTCATTAAAATGTTGTTTCCATCTAAAAAATTATGTCTTTTTACTCCTGTGCTCTGAATATGGTGCTGCTCCAGAGCCACACAATGTAAAAGGGTCATCACAGGATAACTCAGGTAGGAGAGGACATGTAGAGGTCATCCTGCTCCAAGTAGAAAGATTCCCTCTTTCCCAGTATGTCGTGACCACTTGTGCGTTTACTCCCCTCAATCTTGGCCATGTTCTGAGTGTCCTGCAGTTGAGTTTATTAATGTAACATCTGAATGTAGAACCAAACAAGCGCCCAGGCTGCATAACTGGGCCACAAAGAGGGTTGGTCTGCTTCAAAGAAGACATTGCATATTTTGCAAGAATCCAGTAGGCTGGGATGGGAAAAATGTGAGGATCAAAGACAGCTGGTCTGAAAGAAGCTCCAAACCAGCCAACTGGGAGCTTTGCCTGTGCAGTTCAACCTGGCTGGCTGCCTGGGAAGTTACCAAATGACAAAGGATTTGCCAGAATTGGGTTATATGGATTATCAGAGAAGAAGGCGGCATTAGGTGAGCTGAGCACATTGCTGAGGCCTCTGTTTTGAGGCATTGCAACCCAATTGAGTTCAAAGCGGTGATTGTGGCATGAGAGGCAAACCCTCAGCCTCTGTCCAAACAAGGTCCAGGTGCCTAGCATTTAGGTGCTTGCAAAAGATGTTGACCCCTGAGGCTCATAATAAAATCCAGAGCTTCCTTTGAAAGTTAAGTGTTTAATGTGAATGAGCCGGTGTCCCGTTGGTTCCCCGCCAATGTTTTAACAAGAGGATGCCACAAGTCTTTCTCTGAGAATTTTGTACAGTCAATGGGGAGGGAATTACGTTTCTTGTGTTTCCACAAAGAAGGGTTTTCCAGACAGTATGAAGAAGAGAGAGGGCAGTAGTGTGAAAAGTGAAGAAAGGAATAAAGACTATGTGCATTAAAATTTATAAATAAATGCAAGCATTTGAGTCTAGAAAATCAAGGTCTATGTATGATTCAGGCAGAATTTATCCTAAAGGAGGGGAGACGAGGCCCACAGCTCTTCTCCTCCAGGGAATATTTTTTAAATTATTGACACTTTATACAATCTGGTGCTCTTCTAAATATAATTTTATTATCATGAGAAGTCACTTGGCAGCAGGAAACTAATGCTGGTGAGTTCACAGTTTTCAAGACAAAGCGTTCTCTTAGAAGGAAGAGAAAAAAAGACTGATTTGGGAAGAAGAGCCTTGAAGCTTCTGCCTAAAACCAGCCTCCACCTGCCACGGTCTTGGTGCAGGCTTAAATGGAGCAATATTGCCTACCCTCAGCTTGTTTCTCTCTGCTTTCCAAAGGAGATGAGGCATATGCAGTCACACTGTTCACCAGCTCTCCCGTCACCCTCCCACAATAACCTCTGAGAGAGGAAGGAATAAGTCTAGGGAGGCTGGGAAGAGAATCAAGGTGCTCACTGTCACCCACCCCTTGGGATGGGGAGAGTCAGGCAGAAGCCCCGAGCAGGGGCTGCTTGGCTGCCCAGCAAGGATGTGTGAATTTTTCAGGTAGGATGGGACAGAAGAGCTGTGGCTGCTGGGGATGGGAGGACAGAACCCATAGGAGCTGTGGGAAATACTGCTCTGGCACAGGGAGTGCCTTGGTTCCCAGGAGGAAGGTGATGCAATAGTGCAGGATAGCAAAGCCACACATTAGGTTCCAGCAAGGCTGGATCAAAGCAATTTTCTGGGAATTATGGAAAAAAATACTCCAGCCAAGGGATTATGCTGAGATTTCTTTTATTGAGCAGAGACAGCAGAGGGGAAGGTGGACTGCTCCCATGTCAATGCACAGGTGCCAGTGGCCGCTGCCAACAGGGGCTCAGTTCTTGCTGCTCGGTGACAATGAGGAGTCAGCATTTCCCCAGGTGCTTCAATCTTATTTTCCCTCCACTTCTCCTGTAAAAATAGTGAGACAGACTTAGACCAAGCACCAAATGACAGACACAGCAGTGTGGGACAGAGCGCTCATCCATCCCAACAGGCCTGACTTGTGCCAGTGTAACCTTGTGCCACACATCAAACCATCTTCTCCTCTCCTTGTTCTTCTTTGATTTCCCCTAAGGTAGCCTTGACTACAGCCTAAATGTAAGGACTGATAAAGGTAAAAAAATGTTTTGCAAGCACATTCCATCCAGGGGGGCTGGCTTCTCTTGCATCTCCTTTAAAAGGTGACAAAGCTCAAGAAAAGGAGAAACATCATGTACTTCCACTGAGATTTTGTGTCTTGTTCCACAAAGTTCATTCAGACTTTTCAGGAATAACTTGGCATGGCTCAGCTCCCACATTCCTCCAGGCACTTCTCAGTACCCAGGAGTGTGGGCAGTGAGAGCTGCAGCCTGTGGCATGTAGTGGGAATTGTGCATCAATTTAGTGTGTGCGGAAGGTACAGGGAGGATGCAGTTGCCTCCCAGGCTCCGTGCTGCCTCTCAGCATGGCAACCAGCAACCTGCAATGCCTAGAAATGTATTAAAATTAACACTCATTTGCACAGCTCCTCCCCAAAGAAGAAATATTCCACTTGATAAAATTCAGGAGCTGGTCCATACAACAGGAGCAGCCTGAATCCATGCCCTCCCCTCCATGAAGAACATTATTAGATACGTGGAAGTGAAGCCAGCTCTCATTTCAATCCCTTCTGTGTCACTTACAGCACTGCCTTGCAGAAGGCACACTTGTTCCCATATGTGACGCCATCAGTGCCACAGTGAGGGTTGGACTCCCTCGTGCAGTACACGCTTCTGTTTACGAACTCTCTACAAATCTGCATGAGGAATTAAAAAAAACACCTTTCAGGACCCCCATGCTCTTTGTTTCCCTTTCCAAATTGGACACAAGGTGACTAATGTAATGCTTTTTCTGACAAATTATAACACTGAAAGAAAAAGCCCTCTCAGAAATGGGCAGGAATAGTATTTCAGGGGAATTTTTGCCCCAACTTTGAAACTAGTCACCTGGGAGGAGTCTTGATCTCCCAATGACAGAAGTGGATTCGCTTAGGCACGCAGGAGGAGAGTCAGCACTGGTGCTCTGTCAGCCATTTGGAGCCAAGCTACCTCCCTGCTCCACAGCTTCATGTGTCTTGCAAAACTCTGCACTCAGCTCGGTGCTTGCTGGGCTCCTGCCTTCCCAGAGGAAGGAGAAGAAAACCATAGTCTACAGGAATTAAAAATAGTGCCCAGGTGTTTTGTCTCTGTACAGGTGCCAGTGATGGACTTAATTTTGGGGAATAGAACGCTCAATAAATCATTTGCTTCATAAGAAGATTGGACAGTTGAGCCAAGGAAAAAGCAGTTCTGTGTGTAAACACAGCCCTGGGCAAGCAACTCATACCTTACTTTGGGAAGCATTTGCTAAACCAACTATCTTTTTCCCTAGTCTAGCTGCTTACATGGCCAGGCACAGCATCCCCTGTGTAGTGGTAAACTCACCAGTGTTGTGAATTCTTGGAAGGACCCACCTGCTCCCAGCAGACATTAAAAATTTTTTACCCAGCACCAAAATTTTGGTTAAAAAAACATTCCTCTAAGGTGGAATGCCATGACTGGACATGTCACTTAGAGCTATGGTCTAGTTGACAAGGTGGTGATTGGTTAAAGTTTGGAGTCGATGATCTTGGAGGTCTTTTCCAACTGCAATGATTCCATGATTCTGTGAAGTGAGGATTCAGCAAGCTGAAGCAGCAGCACTAACCTCTTCAATATCTTGACTTGCTACGTCTGGAACTAAAAAACAAAACAAATAATAAAAAAATACAACCCGACAGATTTTATGTGTCATCATTACTTTCTGATAGAATCTGAACTAAAGCCACAAACTCTCTATGCAAATCACAGTGAAGCATACTCCAGGTTTTTCCTACTCTATCATCCTTCACAGTGGAATAGGGGGCAGGAAATACATTATCTTAATTGCTTTTCAGTATTTTTCTATTTTGAAAAATGTTACTAAAATACCATGCAATCAGTCATTCAGCTGCTAACTACACCTCAGACACATAACCCAATCTCCTGGAAGGCAGCCACTCCTGGGGAAGCAAGCTGCCATATCAGATCAAAGCCATGCTCCCAGAGATTTTAAAACTATATTAACTCTTAAGGCTTTTAGACTCCTGCACCTCTAAGCAATGAAAATGGCCAGTACTGCTAAGAGGAGCATGCTGTGGAGAAGGAGACCCCATGGTTGGCTTCACAGCTCATAGACTCTCCCAGAACAGACTCATCCTGGGCAGGATATGGAGAGACAGCACAGGCTGATACAGAGCAGAACAGGCAGTACCGGTCAGTACGAGTGCAAAAATACCCTTTGTAACCACAGGCTCTGGGCTTGGAGCTGATCAGCTCATCCTCTGTGTATTTCTTCCCAGCAAAGCCTGCAGTCAGGTGTGTACATTGAGTCAGAGCTGTGAAATGGGGTGAGCTCACCATTTCACTAAGGGGGACCCTGACATTTAGGGGTGGCTTGAATGCATATTTTCAGAATCTAGGTCACTGCACAGTTGGACAAATTCCCAGCATCTCACACAGTAGCAGAGTTTCAGATTTGAGGCTGCACCTGCTGGGTCAGTGTGGTCACTGACAGCTGTGATGCTGCTCAGGTGGCTCTGGGCAGGAGGGAGTCTGGGACAGGAGCTTGCCCTCCTCAGTGGAAATCTCACCCAACCCTCAGTCAGCTCAGCCATCATCCATCAACCTTCCCCTACTATTTTTGCCAATTCTATTGCCCTTTGTTGTTTTATCCTTGGTGCTGGCACATTTACCCTCAGGTCTGGCTAGTCTGCCTTAATGGTAAAGCCACTGGTATGGCTATCTGCATATTATTTACAAACCAGATCATTAGAATTTTATAAATATTACATGCAGCTACAGAAGACTTTGTGGTGATGCCTCTTGACATTTGTTTATTTTATGGGAGATCACAGAGTTTGCTGCTATTCTGCTCGGCCTTGGAAGGAAGCTGAAGCCTTCTGACAGAACCCAGTCCCAATTAAGACTCAATTAGAGACAGATGAATATTTCATAATGAATAATGCGTACAAAGCAATTCACCTCTTTTCTCCACGCACAGCTTGCCATTTTCTCAAGTGAATTCTTTATTCAAATTATTCACAGAAAAACAAGTATAAATAATTCTTGTTCCACACGTTCTCAACAACTGTCAACACAAGACTTCAGAGCTGGGTCAGCTGGACTCAAGCAAGTCATAACACTGACATGATCTATATGTTCAAAAATCATGATCAGCTTCCCCATATCATCAGAGAGATGTGTAAATCTCCAGATAAATAGTTGCTGAATCCTTTTAATTTGCCCTCTTTGTTCTGACTCCTTGAGGACGTTTGAATTTAATTTTCAGGCTTTTCTCTGCAACATCAACGAAAGCTGAAACTTTCATCTAATTACGTTTCCACATCTCCAAGGAAAACAACAAATACCAAGATGCTTAGGATCAAAACAAGAGCAGATGACCCTGAGGTGAGTGAGTTTCTTCTTTAACTGGTTCAGCAAAACTCTCCAGTGAACACTTGTACCAAAACCTCATAATTATGTCCTGCTTTGGTACATTTGCTGAAGAGATGCTCAGAATTTGCTTGCTCTGTCTCCCAGTGACGCCTCTGCTGCGCTATGCGCTGTGGAGGCACACGAGGAGAGGAAATATGTCATATGAGAGAGCAAGTCCTGCAGATATTTTCTACTCGCTCAGCTTTATCTTCAAGCCTGTCACCCAGTGATCAAGGCTCTCCCAAGTTGTCAGGAGAGGTTTGGGGTTTTTTTTTCTAGGCGAGGGAAAGGATCACTTACCCAAGAAGAAAGAGAGCAGCAGCAGGCTGAGAAGCACTAAGGCACCTGTTGCCTTCATGCTGCAGGTAGCTCTTTAGTCCAAGCCAAACGTTTGGAGCTGGAGGTGTTGTCCTCAGGCCTGGAGCCCACAGTGTGCACACAGACCTGCCTTTCTGCGTATTTATGTGCCTGTCCATAGCTGTCCTCATTCCCCACCTTAATTGTGAGAACTTCTCCACTCGGTTTCTAAAGCCATTATTGGTCCTGGCCGGTTTATTTTGCTTTAAGGAATGCTGCCCTGTCCACATCAAACCTAGAAAAGGATAATTATATGAGTGATAGACAAGCTTGTAATATAATTATTTTTTTTTCTAAATAGTCACAGGATTCTCACAAGGGTGAATTTTCAAAGCAGTGATTCATCAGGGAAGCTGGTAATTTTCATTCCCTGGGCCCTCGCTGAATGCCAGTTCCGAGCCTTTGAGTGCGGCGTGATGACACTCACTAGACGTTACGAAATAAATCACAGCATGAGAATGTGTTGTCTGTGAAACCAATTATACGTTGTTCCCTGGCTATTTTTGAGGATGGTTCTAAATTTGTTGAGTTGGGGTGGAGAACTACTCAGATGTGACATGCTCTCATCACTGTGTGCACAGTCCCAGATAGGACTGCTGACTCTCCTCCCTGAACTATTTAAACTCTAGCTGTCAATGTTTTCCAGTTTTTCACATTCACAAGCATATGTTAGGGCTCTGCTCCCACAGCAAGTGGCAATGAAGGGAATTTGATAGGCAACTGGGAGATCTGAGCTCTTTCCAGCTGAGGCTGTGCAAAGATTTGTGTTCAGATGCACCATTCGCCAAACACCCCTTCCAATAAGAATCAGCTTAAGTTTTAGTATGGTTTCCTAAGGAGACAAGGCTTAGGAGAGTACTATGTATAGATATATCTGTTTGTTGGTTCCCTCAGTAAATTTTGAACCTGCAGCTACATAGTTCCAACCAAATTTTACATAGGAGTGAAAAAAAAAAACCCCAAGCAACAGATTTCTATACGTTTTTCTAGCAATAGAGGACAGATGCTACTAACATTCCCAGCCAGCAAGGGAGGGAGTTTCTGCAGGAGAGCAATGTTATGGATGCCTTACATCTGGGGAAGCATTACAGTTTGCAGCTTGCTAGACACCTTAAAATCCACACAGCAGAGAAACGGTGGCTGACAGATGAATTCTCAAACGTCTCTTAGGGGTGAGCTCACGACACAGCCTCTCATATAATTTAGTTATCAAGTCCGTCAGCCGCAGAGCTGTTCAAAACCACGCTCAGTTCTGCCACTCGCAGCACTACTTGTTTGCCTTTTCTGGTTTCATACGTCACTGCTCATGACCACAGCCTTAATGCCTCAGTCCCTTATCTGCCCAAACATTTCAGTTGCTGCAGCACAACTGACTGGCTAAAGCCTCAACAAACGCACCACAGGGAACAATCCCTTCCGGGCTGAGGAGAGGGAAAGACTAAATTACCAACCAGGTGATTATTGTTATTACCTATTTCCACTTGTTTACAATAAATGAACAGTCCACTTGCTGGTGTAGGTGAGGGAATTCTGTCCCTCTGACAAACTATGACAGAAGAAGGGCACCTGGACCTTGTTTTGCCATCTATGGATTATTTGGGCAGTCTTGCTGGTGTCAAGCTGGGTACTAACCTGTGTTCAGACAGACTTTAGATTTAAATACTACAAGCCTTTCCATCTTCTAAAGAATCCTTACTTAGACGCTCATGAAGCGCCTGGGATACAGTCATATATTCACCATTTTGTCCCAAATGTCAGCTGTAGCAACAGGTATTCTTTTACATAACAAGAGCATAGGAGGTGGAGAAAGGATGATGAAGGGAATGTGTGAGCCATAGCACTTGAGAATTTTTGCCTGTGCTGTTTGCATACTAACTCATTGACTCACCCAAAAAGACAGCACATCATCATGAACATTCATATATATCATTGCTCCTCCAATGCACTCTTTAGGCTCCCACAAAGATGTTATCTTCATACCTTCTTTCCCAAGATAGAAAGCATCATTGGAGGTACCACCATATCTGCCGGACCTACTTTTCTGGAGGTAGAAAATCTAAGAGCTTTTCCTGAAGGGTCCTCTCCTTATCTCTGCCTCAAATACCCCCAGTACAGCTTTTAAGACCTCTTCTCCAAGAATCTGCAAGCCTGAGCCCAGTCCAATTTCTCCTCAGGTTCTCATTAGACTCATTACAGCCTTGCGTAGCTTGCTGCAATTTTCTGCTGATGAGCACAGTCTCAGTGGACACGCCCTTCATGGAAGCAGCAGTTCCTAATTTTCTTCCCTGTGAGAGACCTCCTCCCTTTGCCATAATCCTCCTTTTTATAATGCACCACCAGACCTGCCCCTTGCCCAGGTGAGACCAGGTAGAGCTGATCATGGCCACCATTCACACTTCCTCAGAGCTGTCCCACTGTATCAAGGCCCCTTAAAGGACCAGTGCCGTAACAAAGACAAATCCATTTACACTCTACAATACATCAAAATGAGAAAAGGTAGCACTATTTTATAGCTTGACTTCTCTTCTGATGGTTTGCAACAGAGTGACAGTCTCTCCTGAGGGCTTGGGGGGGTGTGTGATGGGCATTAAGTTTTTCTCTTTATTGTGGTTTGTTCCACAAGTTCTCCTTCCTGACAGATAGGTACCCAAAAGCCTGAAGACCATTACCCCTGCCTTGAAAATAAAGCCAAAACCAAACATTTCAGGGCAAAGATTGTGGCTGCATTTAATTTATTGATCAATCAAAGCAGAGACAAATGCATGAGAGTCAAGGGAGCAAGGAAGAATGTGTTTGATTGCAGAATTTGTAAGGCAAAAGTTACGATGAAGGGTCCAGCTCCAGCGCTTAGCACCTGCCCCGGTGTCTGGCGAACAGAGTTCCTTGGCTGCGGCTGAAGAGAAAAGTGAGACCAAAATTACAAACATGGATCTCATTTTCATGGCCTAACTTTACCCAAATAAGCCAAATGCCCATGTGTTCCCCAAGTAATAAAGTACCTCACGTAATGTTTTGTCCCTTTTCTGATTCCCCAGGTTACACACTTTCATATGTTAAGGAGATTTAGGACAAACCCCATAATTTTGGACACCTCCTCTGGTCACAGTTTCAATTACCCTGACCGAGAGGGAGTCAGCAATGATATGATCCTGCAAACGGGGATCTGATTTTAATTGCCTGGGAAGCAGAAGACTCAGGCTTAAGATCTGCAGTGCCTGGGGGGTGACATAGGTGTGAGCACTGGGAGAGGAACACAGGGCAGGGATGGATTTATCAAGAGGCTAACGGGAGCTCTGGGTCTTCCACACCAGCTGCCACTGCTGTGTGTGTGCTCCAGCTCCTCTGGTTTCATGGACACCCTGTGAGCTCTGTACTTACGAGACTGCATTGCAGAACTGGCACTGGTTTGAGTAAGTTCTGCCGTTGGAGGCACAGATGGGGTTGTAGTCGGCGGTGCACATGCTCATGCCCTTCTGCTGGCTGCAGTCGATGCTAGTTGATTGCTATGGAGCAAAAAAACAGGTTTAAAAGCTTTCATTCCCTGTATTTTCCTACATAAATGCCTTATGTTTATTTAATATTTGTGAAATGGTAAATCATCAGTGCTTTTCAGGAGCAGGGCTCTGTTGTTCCATCAATTCTACCAACTCAGAGGCAGAGAATGTGCTTGCCTGGAACAGTCTAAAGTAGAGAGATATCAGAGGCAAAAGAATCAAATAACTGCTATTATAAATAGTGAAATGATCATGCTGATATTTCCAGGCTGCCTTTTCCACTGGCTGCTCTGGTTCAGCAGGAGAGCAGAGGCAAGTAGACAGAAAAGAGGTGGTCACAAGTCCCACTGCAGCAAGTACATACTCCCACCTGGGAAATCATGACTGCTAATAGTGCTGGTAATACAGGACTCTCCTGCTCTCTCGTACACAGGATGATGCAGCATCTCTTGATCATCCAGTTTGCCAGTAAATGAAGGTCCTGGCATCCACTGCCTGATGTGTTCCCAGGTCACAGAGGGGACCACATATCTGAGGCATAGGTTTGCTTCAATACCTGTCGACCCTGACATTCTTTAACTATTTTCTTCAAATCCTATTTCTAGACCAAATGCAAAGGACAGTTTCTAACTGGCATTTCTGTTATTTAGTTATGAATCAATGAATTTGTGTTGCAGAATGTAACAGCAGTAAAGAGTGCAGATTTCTGTGCTTTACCTCATAGCACTCTCCGTACTTCTTCAGGTTCACTTCCAGTCCGGTCCTTTGAGAAAAAAGTGAGTTGAGAATGAATGAGCACAGTGCAGCTGCTTCATGAGTCAAACTACCTTGTTATGCTCCAAATACCAAGCAGAGCAACTACTGATTCAGAAAGCCCTCCCCTGACCCAGGCCCTTCACTTACGCCACAGCATTACAGAATTGGCACTTGTTTCTGTAGGTAACGCCGTTGGTGCCACAGATGGGTGAGTACTCCATGGTGCAGGGGATATTGAAATAATTGACACTGCCGGGCTTCAGGAAACCGGTACAGTCAACCTGAAACAGTCATGGAACTACATTTTAATCTCTGCTCCCCTTTGCATCAGCCCTGGGTAATGCAGCATGGTGCAAGAGACATCTCCCCCTTTCCCCAGAGCTGCAAGGGGACAGGGTCTTCCAGCCCCAGTGTGGTGGAGTTGCAGGAACACAGATGAAAAATCTTGCATGTGGGTACAGCAGGGAGTATCTGTCCTGAAGTGGGCTTCAGCCCTGTCATCTTGGGGATTTTCACCCTGAATGCCACCACGAGGGATCTTTCCCTAAAATACCTTATGCAGCAGCAACTTCTGCTGTGATGTGCCAATGGCTCTTGAAGGTGGAGTTTACACTCAGCTCACTGTTTCTGCAGTTACTCTGAGTGTATCAAAATGGAAGCCATTGTATTAAGTTAAATTGCACAGCCGCAGTGTTTCTTTACTCTCTCTCTAAACTAAACATAGACATGCATTGCCACTTCATGGTAGCTCCATATATTGATTAACAAACTTTATGAAAGACATTGCATTAGAATATTTTTTTGTGTTATGAAGTTATTATTTAGTCAAAATCCAAACTTCCTCTGGAAATTTCTTGTCTTCAACAAGCCTGTAAGTCTAAATCAAAATAGAAATGTTTTCA
This sequence comes from Pitta sordida, assembly GCA_013390025.1. Taxonomy (NCBI): domain Eukaryota; kingdom Metazoa; phylum Chordata; class Aves; order Passeriformes; family Pittidae; genus Pitta; species Pitta sordida. Next base: position 918,090 of record WEKX01028141.1, read on the forward strand.
CAGCACTGAACTAAACATTCTTGAAGTCAAAATTTTCCATTTTGAAGTTTGGTGTTATACAGAAGATATTTTGCATTTTAAAAGTCACTGATTTTAACAGTTTAAATAAAATACAAATTAACTTCTTGCAAATTTTAAATTCTTCATTTCTGACAGTAAGCAATTATGTGGGTTCAGGACAGAATTAATCTTATTCACGTTTGTGTCTACCTCTCTGCCGTAATTTCACCCACCACTGCTCTGAGCAGCAGAAGGAACCGTTCTCAGACCGTACCTGAACGCATCTTCCATCGTGCTTCTTGTCAAGGAAACGGTTATTTCTAGAGGGAGAGAGAGAAGGAAAGGAAGGATTACTCTCTTCATACCATGTAGTCATCTCAATCATTAAGTCTCTTCATTCGTAAAGTCCCAGTGATTAATCAGATTCCAGAGCTTTGACACAGAAGATCATGAGCATTAAAGAAGACAGAAACTTAAGAAAAATCTAGTCCACCCACAATTAGTCACAACACCAAGGGCTTCTGCCTGCTGCTTGTGCTGGCCTTGTGATTGGTGACCTCCTACTTACAAGTAATCCCTGCAGAGAGAGCACTCGTTGGGGTAGGTTCTGCCGTTGGTTCCACAAACAGGTTCGTAGTTGCGGGGGCAGACAAAAGACTGGGTTTTTGAGTTTCCAGACATCAGGTACATGCCACAGGAGGCCTGTGAAAGGGGACAAGGTTTTGCTGCAAGGTTATGCTACTGATAATCATTATTTTTCTCTATGATTCCTTCATAGTGAAGAAGAGAGGGAACAAAATATACCACGTTTCTCACAACATATGGAAGCACTTTTTTGCTATTAAGACTTAAAGTGCTTTTGGTAAGATTTGCAGACAAAAGTGGTAATTCCTTGAGAAATCAAGACAGGGAAGATATTTAGGCAGTTATTCAATAGTAATATAGATTTTCTGCTGGCACTCTGTTCTGTGCTGACTTGCACTCTACATTATTAATTGCTGTCTTTTTAATCATCAACATGGTAAGTTATCTTTCTCTAACAATGGTATTTTCTTATGACAGGGAAAAGAGGTGCACTTAGGGGCACTTTTTTCTTATTCACTCTCTCTTTTCTTTCCCCCCCTGGAATACAGTGTGAGTATGAATTATTCATCTCAACTTTGAAATCAGGACTAAATGACAAAGATCTACTACTCACCCGTCGTTGAGCAACAGCAAGATCTGCAAGAAATACAGAGATTTTAAGATACAAAAATTGTACAATGTCCTTGACTAAAATGCTTTGGAGTCATCAAATTCCCTATAGAGTAACAAAATACACCTTCTCATTACTGAGAAATTATTCTTTTCCCAAATGTTTTATCTGCTCCAAGTAAATGAAAAGTTATGTACTGAGATTAAAACACTCAATTATTTGTGAAACCAGAATTTTTGACTCACTAAAGAAGAAATAGGACATGAAATATTCTCCTTTATTTAGTACTATTATCCCCTCTAAGGCTCATAAAAAGCAGACATAGGTCCTACCAATCTACAAGATTTATCTGCATGAGAGTGATGTTCATTAAATGAGAGCCAGCATATTCCTAAATCATCGCATCCCCAAAAGGCTGCGCTCTCCTTAAGGATGTATATAGACAGGAAGAGCATCAGGAGGACCAGAGATGCCAGTACAGACTGTAACAAAAATGACTTACCAGAAAGGCAGCCGAGAAGGACCAGCCCAAGAAGGGCAACACAACCTGCCATCTTCATGTTGGTGGTGCTGTAACGGCTGTTACTGGAGGGTCAGTAGCCGGTGAGTTCGTGGATGGTTCTCAGCCTTCTCTCCCCACTATATATATACATCTCCCCAACAAGTGTGAAGTCATCAGACAAAGTAATTATTTGCTCTGTAAACTAAGAAAATTGTATTGATTATTGAGTTGAGTTCTAAAGAATACTTGTTTGTTAGAGAGATGCCCAGAAGAATTAAACAAAAATTGGAGCTACACCCATCTTGTTAACAAAGGTGCCCTGCTGTACAATGAGTGGTTTGTTACTTTCCAAACGGGAGCACTGTCTCAGTAGTGGATGTTGTGAAATTATGGATGGAAGTCGGGAAAGGAAAGTAAGCCCATTTATTAGAAGTGTTTGACGTGTGCACACCGTATCACATATGCCAGACAGGAATTGGGCTCCAGGAGACTTTCATGGTACAGCGGAGTGAGGGGACAGCATTGTGGGACACTCTAAGCTTTTACAGACATCAGAGCTGGGGGTTTCCAGGCATCAGGGTACTTTAAAGGTGCTGAAGGTTCAGTGAATCTCTCCACACTCTCTCCTGTAATTTCCCAGTACACTGGATTTCTCACCAACAGGAAGGAAACAGTCATAGCAAGAACAAAGCATTACCTAAAACCTCAGGAGTTTATTAGACAATTTTATATAGGAGCAAGAGCTATTCATCTTTTGGCAATGGGCATGAGTCTGATTAAGAAATTATGAGAATAAGTGGCCTTAAATCTGTACTGGGATGATGTTTCCTATTAATGGCAAGCAAGTGGTATTCTGTGCAGGTGAAATGGGCTTCTTAATACCAAAGATATTCCAGAAAAACTTCCAGTAGCCGCTAACAGAATGCGAGCTGTTAGGCTCCCCCCTCCCCCAACAATTATATGGCATTAAATTTAGAGTGTCAGCTGAAAATCGTGTTTTAGGAAAGATAAGTGATAAATAATGTCCTAGGCTCTGCTAAGTGGTTCAACTCTATCACAACTGTATGGAAAAACAAATAAGGGATATTGTATAAAATAATAAATTTTTGATTTAAGGGAGTCACGGAAGGAAGTGACAGATGAAACTTGTTTGTGCTTTAGAAGAAGCTTGATTCATACATGTGGCTTAAAGGTAGCTTGAGTTTTAAATAGAAAATCAAAATTGGTCTTCTTATTATCCTGGGAGATGTTCAATACTTGGCATGAGCAGATAAATCATAAAAATGTATCTGAAAGTGTAAGGGAACTGTAGTCACAGAATAGAGCTTGTGGGATTTGGCCTGTTTATATCACTGAAGTCATTTTCCTGAAAAATAAATGAATAATGCTATTTGGATCTCATTCACAAATATCACAAGCTGAAGGGTTCCTTTGAAAGTTGTTTCTGTTGCATTCTTAGCATCCTGAGCGAGTTGACTTTCAGATTCTTTGAACTGATTGTGAGCATATTTGGAAAGGAAGCAGTAGTCACGGAAGCCTTGATTATTTTCCAGGGGTAGGAATGCCAAAGCCTGAAAACAAAGCTTCCTCAGACTTGCACCAGCTGTTGGTGGAGGTGGTGCGTGCCAGCTCTGGGGTGGTTAGGGAGGCTGCAGGAACAGAGTTTGTCTCCTCTTCAGCTCTGTGACCTGAGCTTCTCCATATCCATCTCCAGCTCCAAGAACCTCAGTTAGCAGAAACTGAGCTGCTTCTCTTTTTGCCTCTCCTTCCAGGCTGAAGTCACACAGGAGCTGTTGTGCATGGCAGGTATCTGCCAGGGAGCGGCACCGCTCTCATGTTTGCCCAACACCTGCCCTTTCATTAGTTAGATCCGCTGGGAAAATACCTTGGGAAAATTCTCTGACTCACATGCCATTTCTGAGGGTCTGGGTGGCCAGCCAGGACTGCTTCAAAAGCAGCTCTTCTCCTCCAGTAACTCCTGACACTTCACAGGGCGGCAGAGAGACAAGAAGAAGCAAAGGAGCCTCGCTGAAGGGTCCATGGAAAGGGATGGGAGATACTGGGCAGCAGCCAGGGCAAGGCTGCGAGAGCTGCTGGGGCAGGTGTGACAGGGATTGCACAAGGAGCAACATCAATAGGAAACAGAGAGAATAGGACAAGAGTAATTGTGGGGAGGCAGATGGGTTGAAAGCAGGCATTAGGAATAGTCAAAAAGAACTGTTCTCTGACAATAAGCCTTAGGAAATATCATACAAGTGTTGCAAATGTGAAGTGCAAAGTGAACCCACCTGCCCAAACCCCTTTGTGATATGTGTGAAGGTGCCAGACTCTTTTCAGTGGTGCCCAGAGGCAGAACAACAAGTAATGGCCTCAAACACAAGAAATTTTACCTTCTTACAGTGAGGAAGAACTTCTTTACATTGAGGGTGGCAGAGCACTGAACAGATACCCAGGGAGGTCATGGAGTCCCCCTCTCTAGAGACATTCAAAACCCACGTGGACGTGTTCCTGTGTCACTTGTTCTGCATGATCCTGCATGGCAGAGGAGTCAGACTGAATGAACTTCAGCGGTCACTTCCAACTCAAACTATTCTGAGATTCAGGAGTCTCAGATGGTGGGCTTAGTAAAGTGACTTTTGGCATAGGATTCTTTTAATGCTTCTACAGATATGAGATCCATAGAAAAGCTGAAATAAAACTTTTCCTGCTATTTCAGGTTCTTAGAGGACAAACATTCAAGATGGTTATGGCCACATGAATGGGATAAATGCAGGCAGTCAAATGATGGGTCCTCTTTTATTAAGGTAAATTTCCAGTATTTCTGGAAATTCTACCCAGTTTCTAATCCAGGAGTATTTCCTCCCATGGCAGTGGTACTTTCCTGGGAAGCTTTTCCTCTTCTCTTGAGACTCCCTATCTTGAGCAAGTGCATAGTCTACCACGACCTACAAAATTCTTCATTGATGTTCCCTGCTTTAGTTTAAAATTTGTCACAGGCTTCATCTGGTTACAAAGAGCAATGATACTTTTTTTTTTTTTAATAAATAGGCCGATGTGCGCATGCAAGACCCTGTGTTGTTATTGCAGCTGCAGCATCATTGTCCTTGCTCTGGTACCCTGCTGTCATACCTTAATCGAGAACAAAGTGGTACCATGCTCCAGCCTGTGCTGCTGTAGAAACAAACACAAACTGCGTTTCTCTGTGGTTGACTGGCGATGTGGAACATTGCAAGAGCTCCTAGAAACATTGCTGTTCCCAGACCTCTGCACATGGGGGCAGAGCTGGATCTTCTTTGAAAACATAAATTCAATTTACAGCCAGCAAAGCCCCTGCTCTAAGCTGCATTCGCCTAAAATTTCACTGTATAGTTCAGCTATCTGATTGCTGCCTGCATATCTCCAGTCTTTTAAGAACAGATGATATCACAGGCAAGGGTGTCTGGAATAATTTGACTGTCTGGGAGCCGCACGCTAACAACAAAAGGCTGAGGATCCCAGTCCCTCAGTGCATCTCAGCTCTGCCTCAATGCAATAGCTCTGACACAGCCAGCCCCACAGAATGACATCTGCAATTAATTTCGTTTTAAAACATAGTTTTATTTTTCTCCTCATCAAGAAGAGGCATAATAGCAAACCATTTATCCTGAATGAAGCCTCAGAGAGAAACTGCATTAACAGAAAGGTCTAGACTGGCCCCAGGTATTTTGGCCAGCAACAAGTAGAATAATGCACTAAAACAGAAGGATCGATATAAAATAAAGCAGAACAAAATAAATAAATGCAATGTGTTAATAGGGTTGTGAGGTAATTTAATGGCATTTCCTAACTTCACAAGCATCAGATAATGACATAAAGTGCCGAGATACTGCTTAAAAATTGTACCATAAAACACCTCAGCAGGCAGACGATGTTTTCTGCCTTGAGTTTCCTGGAGGGAGAGTTAGATAAGTAATGGTGAGAGGATTTTGTGCTGTTGTGGCAGGATTTTATTGAGAAGTAATAAAAAAATTATTTCTAATGAGGTGCCCATAAAAGAGGACTGTCCTTCTCTCCATCCTAAGGAGTAGGATGGGCAGGAGGCCAGGGGTGCCACTAGGGTCCTGCTCTGCCCTTTGTTATCCCTGAACAATACTGCTAACTCTGCATCAGGGTGAAGGATCTGCCCCCATTCACTTCTACTCACAGTTTACCCTCAATTTCCTGACGGATTTTCCTGTTTAGCAGACACGGTCCCTGGCAAATGCCCTCTGAGAATCACAGGGATCTTGGGTGCAATCAGGAGCTCTGTTTGTCACCAAGGCATTAGGACTCCTGAGGGCAATCCTCATCCTCTCTGTTACTGCCCAGGAAAGAAAATAAATGCTGGAGTTGTGTTCTCTTATCCCGCCTCTCATTCAAGTTGCATGAAGCCCCTTGAGCCCCAAAGCCCTGGTACTACCTCCCAGAGTCCTCAGAAATCACACCTGACACTGAAATGTCTTTCTGCACACAGACCTCCCTCTCACAGGAGGGACATTCCAGCCTTGGGAAGGGACTTGGCACTAAATGGTTGCAGAGTCACGTCTTTTGGAAATAAATTGTCTCCTTTTAGAGAGCTGCTCTCTCCAGTCTCTGGGAAGTGACACATTGTCACTTAAGATCATTAACTATTTGACTGTGAGACTTGCTGCCTGTAGAGCACGAGGCACTGCCAGTGCCTCACTGTTAATGAATAATAAATTAACACTATGACTCTGAGACCTTCCTTTCATCAGCCGAGATTTCCAGAGGCCGGAGAATCTCAAAGGATCCTCTACAAGCAACAGTCGATGTTGTAATTACCTACAAGCAGCAGCTAAGTGATGGGTGAGGTGCCGGAATGGCAGTCCTCTGGACACCGGGTCTGATAGGACTGGCTGCCCACTGGTTTTCTGCAATACCACATAGCAATGAACATTAGAAACATGAATGTGGGCAGAAATGTATTTGCTTGCCCAGAGAAAATATCCTGTGCCATTGCCTTGGGAAGAAAAATGGGTTGAAAAAGATGGGATTCCAGTTCTGTGTGCGAGGAGAAGAGAGGCAGCTTAGAATTTCACCTTCTTCACCTCTTCTCTTGTGGGCATAAGAAACTGGGGATAACCCTGGAAGCCAAAATAAGGAGGAGCAGCTCACAGTGCCAGCAAGACCCTCTGTGCCACCAAGGCTTTTGCAGAAACACCCTGAAACACTCCTACTGCAATAATCTGTAGACTGTCTCTGATTATGTGAAGGCTGGGGTTTGCCTGGGGCCTCTTCATGCTGCCAGTATGAGAAACAGGAACGCTGGATGAAGCTGCCGGTATTTGACAAAAGCAGCTATGGGGGGAGGCCATCCCTCTCACCCAAGCAGAGAGTTTCTGAGATACCCTCAGTGGAGTAAATTGACAGCAACACCAGGATGAATCTCCAGCCCTGGTTTTCTTTAGGAAAGCTGGATGAAGACTGATGTCCACAAGATCTACTTGGCCTTTGCAGATAGGGTTGACTTTTTTGTAGATCAGAATATTGTACTCCCTCTACCTGTAATTTGCCCATTAGTTCCCCTACACCCTAGGATTGTTGCAATGTTATAATCACACAACAGCTTAGGTAACATCAGAATGAGACAAAAGCAAGACGTAAATGCTGATGGATTTTCTTTTATTAAGCAAAGGTTTCAAGATTCATCAGAAGCTTTCAAGGGTCAGGCCAAGGCTTTAGGAAATCATCTGCCTTGGGGAACATTGCCAGGAAGGGATTCTCTTTCTCAGATGGAGCTTGTGAAGAACTCAACAGGCACGAACAGCCCTCAGTTGAAGAGTCCGACGGCTTCTCCTGTAGAGAAGGAAATCAGTATCTCAGAGACAGAATATCTGGGCTTTTGCTATTGATCTATCCCTCTTCTACACAATAGACCAATTTCGGAACTATATTCCAGCTATTTCCTTTTAGTATTAACATATAACAACAAGATAAATTCTTAATTTAAAAGAACAAATAGACTATAGAAAATAGACTTTGTTTGCTGGAAGAAAGTTCTTCAGCAAATCACTTAAGAGGGAAATAGAGAACTCTATGTCAGCTTTTTATACCTGAAAGAAAGGAATTCCTGGCAAACTTTCCCAATTCAAAAAATTACCTTTGCTAATGAGAGAACAGGTAAACAAAATAAAAGAGCTTTGCTTCTCTAGACAGTCTCCAAGTCTGTATAATTAGTTTAAGCTAAGTTAATTCACCATTTCGTTAGCAAAGATATTTATTTCATACGTACAGGAATGCATTGCAGAATTGGCATTTATTGGCGTATGTGATGCCATCAGATCCACAGTGTGGGACGTACTCCATGGTACAGATATTGGTGGGTGCCCTCTGGTTGCCGCAGTACTGTGATGCAGCCTGCATTCACAAAAACATCTCTCAACAGAAGATACATAAGAAAGGTGACATTAGAAGACCCCACACCCTGAGCTCCCCACTTATTGCCCAGAAGCAGATGCTGAGAAAAGCCCCAGGACAGGGCAGGATACAGAGGTGTGTTGCTTCCAGCCATGTAGAGCCTGCGCAACCCCTGTAAATGATGCCACAGTAACTTTAACAGTAACTTGGACATGACCTGAATAGTGTTCTACTTGTTGAAACTATCATCAGATGAAAATGGCAATTTCACCCAACAATATCTGTGGCAAATGTTGTTCAGATAGCTGGATGTCTTGGGATTTTCAAAGGCTCTATCTCAATGTGATTAGTCAGGATTTATACAGAAACTACTGTAAGGAAAGAAAGGATGAAAAATAGAAAAATCTGTCCCTTACCTGGAATGCACCAGTTGCTGGGGGAGGAGAAAAAAAGGAAATAGGTTACAAATACAATTCATGGATTCTCTTAGGTTTGAAATCTTTGAATTAATGCCCTGAATACACAACTTCCAATCCACTGTGTGTTAGCAAATTACTTGTTAGACAAAGGGAATTTCAGGCAAAATTTTACGTCCTAATTTATGTTGATTCTGTAATATTATTTTTTTTAATGAGGACTACAGTCAAGATGGAAAAATGTATGCAAAATGAAAGAAGAGAAAGATATTTTCCATGGTTTAAAAGATGGAGCAGGACATGGACTCAAAGCAAAGCAAGTTATTGAGGCAAACAGGGTCATAAAGCTGACAAGTACATAGAGGCAGCACCTTACATGCTTTGCCTCTATTATTCTTAAATAAGAAGAGTATTTAGTGAGATGCAAATTTACAAAGCTTCTACAGCAGTTCAGGCTCTCAAACTGCATCTCAGTTCAGGATGACTACAAGAAATGTTCACTTTCATTCAGTAAAATAATTTGTGCTTCTGCAACATTTCAGAGGTTAAATACTGGATGTCTGTGTCTCCGGGTTGTACCACGTACATGTCACTTCTTTCATTATGCATAAACTAGTGCTGAGAGTAGAGCTGTTCCCACAGTTGCTCTTACCCACTCAGTTCTGTTGCTAAAATATTACCCCATAAGTGATAGTCTTTGATGTCAAGTCTTTTCAACACTATCTTTCTAGGAGTAAATAAGTCCTTGCAGAATGAAGCTCCTTCCAGTCTGAGAATGCTTTTTGTGGTTCTAAAGACAGACAGTGCTTACTCAAAGGCAGAGCAGGAGGCAGTGGAGCAACTTACCTGAGATGCAGCAAAAGGCCAGAGCGATCAGCAGGAACACAGCTGTTGCCTTCATGGTGGCTGGAGCGTCCGTGAGCAGCAGACCTTGACTTTTGCTCGGTAAACGCAGCCTTGGTTCTGACCTGAGGTGGAAACCGCGCTTATATTGACACCCGCACAGCTGGGTGTGTGTGTGCTTGTGCGTGTTTGTGCATGTTCATGTTTGCTTTATCCACCCTTACCCGGGAATAACATTCCCAGTCTTTTGTTACAGTGGCAATCTCGATAAAGGGAAGCCGTGCTGTAAGCCAGGAAGGATGTTTCTTCATCAGCAGGAGTCACAAGAAGTTTAGATGTGTTAGATACACCCTCGTTATTGTAAGTGAGATATGCGACAGTTTCCTTCTGAAGGATCATAGAAAATTCCTGCAGGCAAAAGAGCAATTGTACAAACCTGAGCAGCAACTGCTGTCATATTTTTCTCTATGTGCATCTATGAGTGCCTATTTATGTGCAGTGCTTTTTCATGTGAAAAATATTGAATGAAATGCTTCTGTTGCATTTATTCTTTTTATTTGTGTGTTTCACTGCAGTAAGGTATCATTAAGTTATAGTGAAACAAGGAAAACAATGAACTGGCAAGGCAAGCAAGAGGGTGTCCCAGATACTGAAAGGAGTCTTTGGAAAGGAAAAGGCATGGAACAACTTTTATGGGATTAAGCAAAGAATTCACAATTGTTATTCCCCCTAAAATCCATTAGCATTGCAGTAACAAGCATTTAGTATGATGATGACAGAATGATGTGAGGCCCTAGCATGGATTGTGGAAAAGTTGAACCCCATCTGGAAATTGCTGCTTCATCCATCTGCCCATCTCAATATAAATCCTTTGTTTTACCACCAAAGCATTGGTTTTTGGGACAACCTCATTACATCAAGGAAAGCAAGCATCCTTCTTCCTTTGGCTCCCAAAGAAATGAATGTGGGAGATACTACATTTTAGAAGGGATGTGCCCAATTTATTTATGTTACTCTTGTGTGGATCAAAAAAACCACCAATTCAATACTCAAACAGAGGACAAAAGCAAAATAAATTTCATGGACAATACGCCAATGACAGGTCACACTCTCAAAAAACAGAAGGGTACTTTGTCCTTGGATTGTGAAACACTGCTGAAATACTCCTTGGGCTGGCAAAGAGCATTGTGTTATTAAAGACTAAGAGAGAAGACAAGTAGGCACCACCCCTAGGAAAGCATTTATCTTTAAAAAGTTGGAGGTTGTTAGAGGATGATTTCAAGATGAGAAAAAATGAGTAATAAGTTAGTTGGAGGACCTAGATAAATGGAGTGGGACTGTGCAAGTGTCTGAAAAATATGGTCTTTGCCCACACACTGCCCTTGCAGAGTGCTACACGTCAGGTGAGGATGCTGCTGAGGCGGCCAGGGAGCAGCTGTAGGCACAGACACCACAGTCGGATCAGGTTTTGCTGATGCTGCTTGCACAGGGAAAATGCACCAGGAATGCCTTAGTAGAGATCCAGTTGTGTCACTACTCCAGTCCGTTACAATGTCAAATTTAAAAGGTCTGAACACTAATCCAGGCCAACTATCATTTACCTGCAAAGACACACAGCTCTTGGATTTATGCATCTGTATTTAATTTTCTGCCTTTATGAGAGGGAGGGGAGCAAGAGGTTGTTTTTTTATATATCAGAGCTATGGGCATGTAAGCTGTTCTCCCTGGCATCATCATTCAACAAATCAGAAGAAAATGTTTCATGAGGCAACACATGAAACAAGACAAAGAAATGTTGCTGATTTCGTTTATTGAGAAAGAAAATCAGGAGTGAGCTGAGTTCCCCAGAGGGTGAGATGAACTGAGGTGAGATCTTTAGCTGGGATTTACCAGTGGGGATGCTATGGTGAATTCTCTCAGCGCTGATACTCAGCATTTTCCAAAACGGCTTAAAGTGATAGTCCCATTGCTGTCCCTGAAAGTGTGGAGAGGAAAAAATGAGTCAGAGTCCTGCCTGCTATAACCTGTCCTTTTCCATGTCTCCTGGTGGAGAGATGAGATGAGAGGGCATCAGACGAGATCCAGCCTTAGAGCCAAGGAACTTGCAGACTTGGAATTCCATTAACTATTTGATTTTTAAGAGAAGAGTGAATCAATTTAATCCATTCCTAGGACTGAAAATATTTGTGAGGAAACTATATTGAAATTTCAAAACTAATTTACTTTGCAACACGCAAAAAAAAAATTCCATTAAGGTTAAATGGCCTTTAAACCATTCACATTAACAAAGCAGACACAGCTTTTTTGTATGCTTTAGTGACAAAATAAAATGGATGGTTGGCATGGTGGCTGGTATTCTCTCCTGCACCAAACCCCTAATCAACACTGTCCAGCAAAGAGTAATGCAGCAACCGTGCAAATTTATGCCTATAGGAGGCAACTGATAACACAAATGTGATTCGTGTTTGTACATACACGACTGCGTTGCAGAAGTTGCACTTATTGCTGTATAATCTGTTGTCAGAGCCACAGAGAGGCATGTAGTCACCTGTGCAGACAGGTTTAGGGTAGTCACTGCAGTCAACCTGAAAAAAAAAAATTAAAATAAGAGTCTGATGTGAAGGAGTCAATAGCAGAAGGTGTTGAACCCTTAGCTCCAGCTGCAGTGCTAATGATAACAATCTAACTAAAAGTAATTAACTTCCTTGCACACCTGATATAAACTGTGGTGTCAGTTTCTCCTGCGCCAGAAGAATTTAATAATATAAAAATAGACCATAATTTCCTGTTTGGAGAGATGTGTATCATAACCTGATCACAGCATTTCTAAGCAGCAAAAGTTCACTTGGTGAAGGTGCCATACTCGTGATCACATTGCATTGTGTTCCCAAGCTGTCCAGGAAATTAAATGGAAAAACACTGGTGTCTGGAGAAGTGTAGGTGCTGATTGCTGTATAAGGACCCAATATCCCTCCTGTAGTCTTAAAACAGGAAGATTAGCACTTAGCTAAATATTGCAAGAGTGGGATTCTGTTCCTTGGGGCAATGGGTGCAGAGTAGCATTGAAGGACAAAAATTGTATATGGGTGTAGGAAGAGGCTCAGGAATTCCATGGAGGAGAAATCTATTGAGACTTAACGACTACACAGAAATCACAGCTAGCTGAGGTCCATCACCTGAAAATAGCCCCTGTTGGAAGACTGGAAGTCCCACAGATACTCTACTCTCACTCTCTCCTACAGTCCTCACAGTCCCAACAGCAGACCCTGCATCAAGTCGTCATGGGCTTGATGGACCACTGGTCTGACCACATAAGCTATTCTCTGGTTCTTATCCTCAGTTCTGCCCTGATGGATGATTTCTGCTACTACTCTTTTACTGATCCCTTCCTGAGCAGTCACCCGCTTCCTTTTCTGACATTCACATGTGTATTATGTGTGGGGAAAACAAAACCTTCCCTGTGCTGAAGCACAGCAGCAGTTACACTCCTGTAGGACCCAGCTGGTTTGGGGGCTGCTGCAGACACTGGCAGTGCTTCCCCTGACAGCAGCAGGACCAAAACCCAGTCTCTCTTCACACAATTCACTTACTGTGACAATTTCCTTTTTACATGCACCTTCATTCTTCTTGCCAACACTGGTTCCAGCCTCTCTGGGAAGGGAAGAGACCTGTGTTAGGCAGCAAGCAACCTGTTCTTCTGAACCCCATGTCCCAGCAATGCTGAGCAACTTCAGGTACAATATATGGGATAAAAGAGACATCCTGCTTAGGTTGTGTCCACATGGCTCTGGACACCAACTCAGGTGGTGTCACTGCCTTCCAGAATGCTGTTTTATGGCATGATGTGAAGGACAAGGATAGTTCAGGGTACGAGGGTGAATGAGGAGATAGGTTGTGCGACTATGTAGATGCCTTTTAGGTTAGTTGTACTCTGCAAGGCAGCCTCTGCCACATAGATCCTTATAACTTAGTTTGGAGAAGCATCCTGTCCTGCGTTAAGTCCCCACTCAGTCCTCTACTTCTCTTCCTAGATCAAAGGCACAGTTTTCCTTCTCATCACAAGGAAAAACAAGGTCTTTTTATAAGGGAAAGAGGAAGGTCAAAACCATGCACCTTACAGAAAAGGCCTTGGATGTCCTTAGGAGTCCTGATACTCAAAAGAGCCATTTCCTGGAGCACTAAGCCCTCGTCCCTGCGCACACACAGTACTCACAGGTTACGGGCACACAGCAGACACTCGTTGTCATAGGTAACCCAGTCAGTACCACAGATGGGGTTGAGGTCTTTGTTGCAGAGCAGCTCCACTTTGCCTTCCTCACTTGTTTTATTGGGATACCTACTGCAGTCCACCTGTTGAGGGAGCACACGACAAAGCTCTGCTGAAGGTTTGCTTGAAGGAAGCAATTAGATCTGGTGAGTGTGTCTGACTGGCCACGTGGGATACCACTGCAGCAGGAAAAACGCTTTTTTGCGCGTCACTATTGCAGAGGACTAATGCAAGACTCTGATATCTCATATGTACTCTTGTTTAGGGTTTGAGTTACTTCTTGGTGGACTCAATACACAGCTGTGGGCACTCAGAAGCAGGACATGGGCTTGTTATGCTCTTCGTTTCACTTACAGGGACAACTTCCTTGCATTCTCCATCATGGTCTTTGCTGAGATTCGTTCCATATTCTCTGGAGAAGGAAAGACAAATGTTAGAAGTTAAGCAAAGACATTGCAAGGGAAAGCTGACTGTTTCTCTGCCACGCTCATATATATATATTTTGAGAAGGTAGTGCCATTCTCCCTAAGCAGCTGAGCGACTGGCAGGAATGTAAAACCCTGGGAGCTTTAGGACCATTTCAGACAACTCAGAGCAGAGCATCTCTTTTAGCTGTAACAAAATGCACTCTTGGAGCTGTCATCTGGCTGATCCTTGAGCTGGGGAAGAAAAACTTCAATAAATTACACAAGCAAAAGAGATACACGGTGACTAAAGCAATGTCTAAGCACCAGAGCGCCACACAGTGATACCCAAGCTCATTTTGAAGGAATCGGCACAAGTGACATGTGACAGATCACTGATTGCTGAAAAGTGGTGCTGCCAGGAGCCCTCAGCCTGAGCTCTCCCATGCAGTACATACATGTTGTAGGAACAGAGCAGACACTCATGGCGGTAGGTGACTCCATCGGAACCGCAGATGGGGCTGTCGACCTCACTGCACACCAACACCTCTTTGCCTTCCTCATTTGTAGTGTTGGGATATGCCCTGCAGTCCACCTGCCAAAGGAACATACAGCAACAGGGTGAAGAAATCATTTTACATTCATAACTCTCATTTTGTATGAGGCAGTACCTGAACTTGCATGGAAGCTGGAGCAGCTCATAGTATTTTAGTCTTTCAGTAAGTTGCCCTCAGATAGGTTCTGATACCAGTATTTTGATATTAGTTTAGAAACAGTTACTTATCACCAGATTAAAGCTTAGACCAGTCTAAAGTTGCCGAAAAACTAATAAATTTTGTGTCATTACTCTTAAAACATTATTAACATACTGCATAGAAGCAGAGCCAAGAGCAGGATAATTCAATGTTTTACACTGTAATCCAGTGACACCAGTGTTGCACTAGGTAAAAACCAGCAGAACCTCTACAGGCTGGAGGTTTTTTCCATTCCTTGTTATGTCTTTACCAGGGCCATATACTTGAGAAAAGTGACTGAAAGAACTCTTCCTCTTACCTCAACCCCAAAGACAGCATCTGGAAAAGAAAAGAGAGGCATAAAGTATGAAACAAAGCCAATATGATAAGACCTTGGTTCAAGCTGGAAATATGGGTGTAAAATTCCTATGCACAGTGTGATTGGGTTTTGAACTAAATAAACTTTGTATGACTTTTTTCACTATGTTGATAGGTAAAATAGCATTGCTTATTGCTGGCTGTGATGAAACACACTTTTGAATACCTTTGTTCTTTTCTGTTATGAGATAGGTAGAGTTATTAATTGAAAACAGAAGAGCTTTTTCTTCCTTATCTTTCTGTGTATCTGCTTTGATCCTAAAGAGCTGTTGTTACGCATTTGAAAATCCACCTGAATCAATATAGATAAATGCAAATAGTCATTTACAGAATAAGCAAATACATACAGCACTTGTTTTCAGAAATATGCATTTTAAAGAAGCTGAGTGTGGGAAAAAAAAAATCTTTGGCTTTGTAATTTCATCAGTTGTAAAAATGCAGTGAGAACGTCAAACTCGGTCTTGTTTTCATCTCTTGTTCCATTAGCAGAAAAAGTACTGCAGGAAATTTGCCAGGGTCCTGCAAAGAACTTGCTTGTGCCAATATAATATTTTCACAACTGATTACTGGAGGCTTGACCCCCTTATTATGGCCTTATTTCAAGTATTTATCCATTTGCTGTAATTGTATAACAAGCCTAAGCTGTGTAATGTGTGTAATGGTGATAAAACCTCATTGTACAAAGTGTAACAGCACTAGTAGCCAACAGAGAACTCCACTTGCTGTTAGTTGTAGGTTTATGACAGATAACCAGGTGCAGCAGTGAGCCAGTGAGGACAATCCTGGAATATGCTCCTGCATCCTTCACGAGGCCAATACACCAAGGCAGCCGAGCTCTCTGAATGAGATTGTCTCTCTTTGAAGCCACTGTCTTATCCTTTCAAAGACGGCCAATACTCAGACGTGAAGCTTCTGTGGCACCTTAAGAGTTACTCACCCGGGACGCAGCAAAGCGCGAAGGAGAGGAGCACAAAAACACCTGCCATGGTCATGGTGGAAGGGTCTTGAGTCTGCAGCCTGAGCTCCTGCACTCCTGACGAGACAGTCCCTCCAGGACTGACTGCAAATATATACAAATGCAATGTCTAAATTGTTCAACTGTAACATAAAACAACCAGCAGAATCTGTCACCAGTACAATGAGGCTGGTAATATTTATTGAGGTCTTGACTGTTCAAGTAATGGCCTGCGTCTGCTAGGCAATTGATTTTGGCTGGACACCTGGTTATTAGCTCAATACAAGTATCACAAGATCCCAGTGGTCAAAACCAAACAAACAGACTTTTGGACAAAAGAAACCTCTCTAGGATTCCATAAGAAATGTAAGGAACACAAAATACTGAGGAGAACAAACAGTAGTCCTTTCATTTGGCTCTTGCAGAGTGACATCTCCCATCAGGGAGCAGCTTAGGCAGGATGTGGTACCATCCTGTCTGCAGACTAGGCTGTCTGTCCCACTTTTCTTTCTGGTTTTGGATGGGGTTTTTTCCCACATATGTACCAGTAGGTATTAACACAGGTCAGGTTTGGTTTTGCCATCAGCAGAACTGGTTAAGCTTTGTCAGGCAAGTCTGGCAGGGCTGTGCCTAACCTATAAAGCCAATGGTGTTTAGCACTGGTTTGACTAAACTTAAAGCTTCTTGATGGTTTCGCTGCCTGGATATTGAAGAGCTCAGTAGAAGACTTGAAAGCAGGTTAAAAATCTGTCACTAAAAATGTCACTTGAACCTTACCAACAGGGAGCACTTATTTACAGACCCAGTCCCAGTTAAACACACCAACCAATTCAGAGTGTTCCGCCAAGCCATCTGAAGAACAAAAGACACCAAAGGTTTGGGAACCTATTTACATAACACCAGCTACACTTGAAAGTACAGGAGGTCCTTTCCTCTTGCAGATATTTTAGAAAATGATACTTAAAATATAGAAGCTGTCCCAATTTTCCTGCCTGTCTCGCACCACGAGCCTTTTTGCCATCTCTAAATTGCTCCTTCCTAGGAGGAGGTCTGCACCTCTGCTGTTTTAGTGGCTGTAATTTTGCAGGAGTGGGTTCTGCCTGTACCCTAAGTGTCTCATCCCTTTTACAGATCCAAAATGTAAGAACATCTGGGGTTTTTTTTGGTCGTGGCAGCTAAGCACAATGCTTAGACTTCAGAACCGTGGGAGGCACAGAGCAAGAGGTGCTTTACTGGTGCTACCGTGAACAAATAATGCACCACCCATTAGACAAATGGAATTCAGCTGAAATCATTGAAATTCAGCCCAAGCAAATGTGTTGGTGTCTGATGCATCACAGTAGTCTAACGGGTATGTTTTGATATATGGATATACCGTACAGCATGTGGAATCCCCTTTCCCGGCACCGGCATGTTCAGAAGGCTGCAGCGGGGCTGTGTGGATATACAGGTTACATTTTCATCTAAAAGACTCTTCACAGGGAGAAGCATCAAAATAATTATGCTGCTGTGATTGTTCTCATAAATTACAGGGAGCATGCATGAATATTTCAGACAGATGTGGCACATCTTAAAGATGTATTGCCCTAATATGTCTTGTGGAGGATGTCTGGAAACCCAATACTTTTCCCTGAGTGTGTGCAGGAGCACACTGTCACATGCCATCCTTGATGCCTTCATCTCTTCACCCACATAGGCTATGCACAGTTGGAGGAGGTACATCTTTCTGGGTTAAATATGAACTTTGCTACTGCCTTCTCCAGCCAGGCAGCAAGATCTCTGCAAGGCATCCTCACCAGCCTTCCCAGCCCAACCTGGCAGCTTTTGACAGGTCTCCTTCTCCTTCCTGGTGCTCACATGCTGCTCCCTGCCCTGAACAGTGCTATCCACTAGGTAGCACCAACTTCTTTCCTGATGAGTAGAGAGTAACTCCCTGTCAAAGACTGGCAAATGCTGCCTTCATACACCACAGAGAAATTTTCCACTGCAACTGCTGGATTCAGCCCTGGGTCCGGCACTTACTGGCCCCAAGCAACCAAGATTTCCTCTGACCACCTGCCAGAATCAGATCCATTCCTTCACTCTCACCTACATACACTATAAGGACACTCAAATCTGTGACCATTAAGTGGTGACTGGGGAACACCAGATCCCCATGAGCCATTCAGGTACCCTCCAGGCACGCCACAAAAGTGACACCCAGAAATCACCAGGTTTCAGATGCATGCACAGCCTCCAGCCAGACAACATCCACAGCTTCCCCATCCAGGGCTACAACTCTAGATTATCCTGTCTCTCATAACAGCATGGAAACATCCCATAGCTGGCTAAGCTCATGCTGTAGGACAGGTTGTTCAGTTCTTAGCTACTCCTGGAAGAACAGTTAGAAAGAGGATTTGGTCTTCAATCCTGCCACTGATCTTGTGCTGTAATCCACTTCATTACAGTGTTCTAATCCTCAAAGTCAGATGCAGCAAATGGCTAATGACCATTGGCTAAAAGAAAATCCTCCTGTGGGCAGCAGCCAGCACAAGGGCAGAGATCCTACATGAGAGCTGGAGATGAACTTTTGACAAGTGGGAATGTCTTTAAACTGTAAGAGGATCAGTTTAGATTAGATATTAGGAAGAAATTCTTCCCTGTGAGGGTGGCACGGCCCTGGCACAGGCTGCCCAGAGAAGCTGTGGCTGCCCTGTCTCTGAAAGTGTTCAAGGCCAGGTTGGATGAGGCTTTGAACAACCTGGTCTAGTGCCTATCCATGCCAGAGGGGTTGTAAAGAGATGATCTTTGAGGCTTCTTCCAACCAAAAAAATTCTATGATTCTGTGATCGGCAAGTAAGCAAAGCAGTGCCACAACTCAGGGTACTGCTTGTTATGGTCCTGAGCACCATAGGATCTGTGGGCTGACACCAGAGCAGGATTAGGCCATTATACAACATCCTCTCTCACTCAAGTAATTGCTTGTTTTACATTTCCCATTACAGTTTTTTTCAGTATTGATTTCATAGTCTCTAAAAGAATCAAAACTGATGGTGGAAAACTTTCTTAGAGGATACACAACTTAGCAGAAGTAACACATTGATAAATAAATGACAAATTATTTAATACATTTTTCCAAACACTCCTGGTTTTTTCACATTATTTAATTAACAAATAGCTATTGTAAAGGGGGGAAATTATGATTAGTTGTAGCTCTTGCATGAAAATGCCTCTAATCACTTCAAAATTCCTGCTAAATTCAACTCAGACTGCAGTTTTCAGCTTCGGCTTTCTCTTGGTCACAATGTGGCCAATGGCTATTTGCACTGAGCCACAAGCTTGGAGCAACTGATACAGCACAAATGGAAGGTGCCCCTTACCTAGTGCCTGAAGGCCCCATTCGAACAAAGCAACAAAGCAAACAAAGTCACTGATATGATTAAAACATCTGGTATCAAAACATATCTACATTTGATGAACTTACATTTGAAGAACTTATTAAATAGAACTCGATCCAAGTAATGCTGGTGGATGTTTTCCTGAACTAATAAGACCATGTGCAGAACTTTGTACCCTGCAGGTGAAGGCTAACATGGTTTCACACAGCTTATGCAATTATACTTGGCCCCACCACAAAGGCAGATGTTGACACACGGGAATGAGTCCAACAGAGGCCAGCAGGCTTCCCAGGGAAGGGGCACATGATATTCCAGGCAAGCTGAAGGTGTTGAGATTCTTCATCCTGGAGAATAGATGGCTACAGGGATCCCATTGTTATCTGCAGCTTCCTGATGGGATTATAGGTAAGACAGAGGCAGGGTCTTCTCAGAGTTGTACAGCAAAAGGATTAAATTCTGAAAGAATGTAAGGAATTATTACTTGCCATGAGGATGATTAAGCACAGGAGCCAGAGAGGCCATGCATGTGCTTCCTCAATGATATTGAAAACCAAATTGAACAAGAAAAAGGCCTTGGGCACCCTGAGCTGACTGACTTTGGCTTTTCTTTGAGCAGGGTTTGAGCTAGACACCTCTGGAGAGCTCTTACAATTTGAATTATTTTATGTATATGGTCCTTGTATAATGCTCTCTCCTATAAATAGTTTTACTAATAAAGAAACATAATACTTTCTCTGTGATCCAGCAGAGTAGCCTCAGAATTTTCCTACCGCCTTTACTAAAGGATCACATGTAAGCTCTACAAAGAGATCCCAGAATGGTTTTCCAGGGAGTGACCAGTAACATGTACAACAAAAAGAGTGGGTTGTAATCACTGTTAAAAAACCACAAACTAAATTGTTCAAATTATCTCTTAATGACTTCAAAGTGTTTCCACTTCTGCAGCCCAGCACTCTGCCACCACAAACCTTCCTAAGAAGAGCGTCAGCACTGGAATCTACAGCAAAATTATCTGTCCCATGGAAAATCAGCTGGCAAACTATCAGCCACTTCACTGCTGTGCTGCAGCCTGGACCAGTCGTGGGTCTCAGCAGCATCAGCTCTGAGGATGTACCTCCACTCCTTGCCTCACCAGCTCGTGCTGTGCTCCAACTCTGGGAAGTTTCTGGATGATGGTGTCAGATCAGTGCTGCATTGCACAGGGGAGGAGGTACTCACATGACAGCAGGAAAATGCTCGAATGAGCATCAGAAAAAGGAGGCAGTAAACAAAAATATTTAGCTGGACACCGGTACAGGTTATTGCTCTTTGAAATGAATGTACTGCAGGGAAGGTGGGTTAGAGGAAATGCAGATACATTAACCTGCATCTGGTCAGAGGGAATCATCGGCTTTATCAGTTTCCCTGACCCTTCAGTGGTCTCAGCTCTGCATCACTGAGCACTCGGTTCTTCTTTGCCACAGCACAAACAGGAACAACGAGGCTGTGGAGAAGCAGCAGCTGACCTAGGATTGACACCATTCATGGCTGCCCAGCAGGAGAAAGTCAATCTGGCAACTTCACTACTAGGGCTGGGAAACTCTCCTTCAGGAGCTGGGGTTGGGAGAAAATCCTGCAAAGATAGAAATAGATAATAAAAGTCCATAGATTCTTATCTGCAAGGGGACATTATTTATAGCACAATGCAGTTAAAATAGAGCGAATAAGCATGTTCTGCCATGAAAGCAAATTGCTTTGAGGTTATATAAACCAGGGGAATAGTGGAACACGTTTTCAAACGAGTCATCTAGCAGCACACGCATCACCAGAACAGCACACAGCAGGGGGATTGTGGCTGTGTCCCTTAGATTTCAGGCAGTTATGTGACATCCCAAGGAGTTGGTATGTCATTGCTGAGAGAGGCTGATAGGCAGAAGTAAGGTATTTTAATTGACTAATAAGCAGGGCTGGGAAAAGTGATCTAGTATGTTTGGGATGAGCCCTTGCTGCATGCTGGGCAGCAAAGAGGAAAGTTAAGACCTCTAGGAAGATCGTTTGATCCCTGGACAGCTGCATTCCAGACTTTGTTTACAGAGGGATAAGCATCCCAGGTGTAACTGCAGAATGAAATCTGTGGTCAGGCTGGCGGGGAAGCCAGGTTACTGTCTCCCAGGAAGAACAGGGATCATCTCTTCACAGTGAGCTGCCAAGTCTCATTAATTTATCATAGGAACATGCCTTCAGTGCTCACTCCCTTCAGTTCTGTTTCGTAAGATTGACAGATATGTCTATAAACCACAAAGTGTTCTTGACAAGAGGGTAATTAACCTTCAGTGTTTACATCTCCCTCCTCTTGGTAAGTAACATGACAATTTGGGGATCAAGGGAGGTCTGGCTGTAAATGAGTTATTGTTCCCTTTTATTCTCTTGATCAAAGGCCAGGAGGACTGGACTTTTTTTAGCTCTACCTGGAGTAGGAGGTAACCAAGGGAGAACTTCCTTGGGTAAATGGCCAAAGCCTTAGACTCTAGGATTTTGGACCAGCGCCAGTTTGCAATCATCCATCAGCCTGTAGTTCCATAGTCCTTTGGACCAGGGTCTGAGACCTACTTCATGCAAGCTTAGGACAGGGTAAGCTGAGGCTCTACCCAATTTGAGGTGGTGAGGGGTGACAAAGTTTACACACAGATGATGATGTGTATGAGAGGAGTTACTGTAAAGATAAACACTTCAGAAGTATGTCCTCCAGCACAAATCTCATAAGAGAGGGAGAAACCAGAAGTGCAAAGCAGCTGTTCTTAGAGGTGCCAGTCCTTTGCTGTCACAGCAACCTGGAGGCATTGCTCTTGGAACTGCCCCAAGGAAGATCAACATATCACACCCCCAGACAAAGTTTTCTTTCCGTGTAAAACCACTATGTAGCTGAGGTGATTTAGAACAGAAGCAAGTAGAACACCAAAACAACTATGCTCCCAGGTCTCACCTTATCAAACAACAAACCAGCAAAATTGAACATGAGAAACAATATTTGGAAAAGACAAGCGAAGGTGGTTGCTTTCATCTATGGGAAGAAAACCAGGAACCTCTGGTATTTGGGATCAATGATGGCTTGGCTTTTTAGGAATAATGTTGTAAATAAAGTAGCAACAAGGGATAGTGTGCAAGAGGCTAAAAATGAAAATCCACTGCTCATCCTAGAGGGAAAGGCAGAGAGGATATGATGAGAGGCTGGACACATCAAGTACTGTAACTTGAACACTTGGCTAGGACAAGATGAACTGAATGGAAAGAATCTCTATAGCTGAAGGACTATTAGCATCATAACCACTGGACACTTCTTCATTATTAACATCAGAAGAAATGCCAACCATTTCATTTTATTCTACAGAGTCGAGCTCTAATGAGACCACTGGCTGATTCTATGCAGCTGGACATAGGTGAAGCACAGCTGGTGCTGACAGAAAGGAGCATACTGCCAGATTACAGGATTTTACTGTCTCACACTAAAACTGAGGTAGACAGCAGGTATTCTACTGTCTTTCAATATTGCACTAGCAAAGCATTATATATGCATGACAACCATTATGTTATGCATGATCATATGGCCCCTGTAGCCCCTGGTTTGGACAATGCCCCATTTGCAACCTGACAAAAAATTCTTATCTCAAGAGAGCTGAATACACTGATACCTGCAAAGGTTTTGTGTGCCTCCTTTTCTGGTCTTGAAAAGGGTTATGCTGCGCTTTCCTGCTGCTGCCAGTGAAGGTTGTTTGTGAATGCTTCCATAGCAAAGAAATATTTTTACTACTTGTCTTATATTTTGCCTCTTCTTGCCATCCTTTTCTTCCTACATTTGAGTGCAGCCTGTGGAGAACAGCAATATTAGAAAGCTAGCATTAAATCACTGCCAAATAAAATGTCAACAGAAGGTATATGCATCACTTACATCCAATCATGCACTGCCTGCCTAGCATCCGGCTGACACTGTTTGGGATGCTGCCACGGAGAGCAATGGGAGCTCAGGCTGCCTCTTGGTTTGCCTTCCTACTTAGTCACTGGAGTGACTGCTGTTCCTGAGCCCCTGAGTATCCCACATTCTCTGAAGAAGGGAAAGTCTGCCATTAGGGACTCAGTATGACCTCTTTCCCAAAGGGGAACTGATGCTGGGAATGTAAATAAAACTCCCAAATGATGCAAGCAAAGGGCAGTTCATCCGAGTTAACCACTAACAATGAAGTGGTTTTACTGTCTCTGACTATTATAAACCTATCAGTCAACAAACTTCTGCCATCTGAATATGCTGCATCATATGAATTTTCACTCTGGGTACTTTCTTCAGCTATTTTCTTTTATCTGCTAAATCTTCATGATTTACCCCCAAGCACAAACAGCAAGTGAAGAGGGAGAAAGAGGATAAATTGGAAAAGCACAGGGAGAGGCTAGGGGCTAGGGGACTGTCACTGGGTAAGCATGTTTTTTCCATCAGACTGACACATTATAGGCACAGATCCTACATTCACTAGTGTAAGTGGAACCATCTGTGCCACAGATCTGCTCCAGTGCTTGGTCAGGGGGCCCTGACTGGCCATGCTCAGAGATGGCCTTGGGGCACAGGCTGCAGCTCAGCTTTAAAGAGAACAGTGGAAGAGATTAAAGCAATACATCCAAGCATTCCTCATTCTTCAGGGGGCTTGAATATTAATGTTTTACTTCTACAAATGAAAAATAGGCAGGAAG
Source organism: Pitta sordida (assembly GCA_013390025.1). Taxonomy (NCBI): domain Eukaryota; kingdom Metazoa; phylum Chordata; class Aves; order Passeriformes; family Pittidae; genus Pitta; species Pitta sordida. Next base: position 942,273 of record WEKX01028141.1, read on the forward strand.
CAATACACTGTGTAAATGCCTTTTTGCTGCAGATTCACAGTGTGTTTGGAATTGCAGAGTTTCAGGGTTGGTGCAAATCTGGAAACCCCTCCTGGGCTGTGTGGACGTCTGGCAGCTAGAGACAGGCTCCTTCCACTACTGCTTTCTGCTTTATTCCTGTCTACTCGTTGATCCATGGAGAGCACACAACCAGAGCCCAGGGCATGGCAAAGAATCAAGTAAAACTGTATCAGATACTAAATTACAACAACAAAATGAACATTTCTGAGTGTGAACATATTGATGGATTAAATGTCTGGATACCAGGGTTATATTCCTTTAAACATAGAGGTACAAGGAAAGGTTTTCAGTTCCCAAGTTTTTTTCTTTCCTAATAGCCTGTTAAATAGACTTATGCAACTGATACAATGAGTTTGAATAACTATTTCTGTATTTCTTTTGGGCGGGGGTGGGGGGGGGAACATATGGTTATAAAAGTCCTTTAAAAATCATTTAAATATTCTTCTGAAATAAATATTTTAAAATCAGTGGGATGAGCCTTGTCACTCTCGCATCCTTCAAGAGAGTGACAGAGTGTCTAGGCCTGTCCACATGCTTCTCTCTCAACTGCAGTATATGAAAAAAAAACTAAAAAAAGGCAAATTATCAGCAGACAATTTTGAAAGGCATGGATTTTTTGACAAAGTGTTTCAATGAAGTTTGGGTACAGACATACTCAAGAAAAAGTTGCTGGTTTTGTTTTTCAAGTCACAGATGGGAAAGTGCTGATAAAAGGTGAAAAAAACATCTCGGCTCAATATGAAAAGGCCAAGTATTGTTTTCTACATCCTACTTACCAATCAAAATTTAAATGATTCACCTCATTCTTCTCCCTCTTTGCATTCTAAGAAAAGTTACTGTAGACTCGGAAAACATTGATAACACTATAAAGATAAGTTAGACAAACAAAAGAAAAGAGAGGACATTTACATTCTTAAAATATTGCCTCCGTGACGTTTACTGGTCACAAATCCTGAGGCTGGACCATCATCAGTGTGAACATGTCAAAGTTTGTCAACCCTTGGCACAGCTCAGCTGCGCTGTCGCCAGCTCCAGGGCCAAGGGCTGCAGCATATGGAGTGGAACCAGCTGTATTTCAGCACTAAATTCTAGATGCCTGATGTTGCAGCCATAGTAGGCACTGTAAAGTCTTTTTTTTTTTTCTCTGCATCCTTGACTGAGGATATAAAGCTGCTTCTGCTCATGGCAAAAGGGCAAAAAATTCCACTAAAGCAGGACTAAACCCATGCTTGCATATGATTCTTTCAGTGTCTCTTTCCAAGTTAAAAAACAAGGTTTTATAGCATAATTTTTGAATAGTCTTTGAGAGAAAGACCATTTCAAAGCTGCTTGGGCTTTTGCTCAGAGTAAGTCAGCCAGTCTCAGGGCTCTGTGGCATTAAGTCCCTAAGCAGTGAGGGAGCAGCAGGCTGAGCAGCACCAAGGCATCTGTCACCTACACACTGGAGATGGTTATTGACTATATTTGCAGTCACCATGTTCAAGAAATGATTGAGGACCCTGCAGAGACATTGGACTAGATGATCTCCCATGATCCCTTCCATTCTGTAATTCTGTGGTTTCTTGCTGTTGTCCACCACAGTAACCTATATCTATCCATCTATCCAGACATTCCTCTATCTATGGCCAAGCAGGCACCCAACTCAGTCAGCCCCACCTTGTAACCACCTTTCAAGTCTCTTTGTGACACTTGAAACCTGATATTGCTCCACCTCTCTCCTAAGCCACAAACATTCAATACTTCCTCTTGAATGTGCTTATCTTTTTCTGATCATTTCTTCCTTATCATGGAATTGTTTAGGTTGGAAAAGACCATCAAGATCATCAAGTTCAAATATGAGCCCATCACTGCCAAGGCCACTAGTAAACCATGTCCTGAAGTATCACACCTACACATAATTTAAATCCCTGCAGGGACAGTGACTCAACCACTTCCCTGAGCAGCCTCTTCCAATGCTTGACAACCCTTTCCATAATAAATTTTTCCTAATATCTGATGTAAAGCTCCCCTGATGCAGCTTGAGGCCATTTCCAACACAAAGCAGAAAGAAATTATCTAAGTAACACACACTCAGTAAGAAATTCTGGAATGGCTGAAAAACAACTCCAAGGCACAAAAAACCACACTGTCCCTGAAAAGGATCCCCTACGTTTATAGTTATATTGCTTCATACAACACCCTCCTGAGCCTGGGGGATATTTAAACTCCAATGGCAGATTTTTCCAATTTCCTGGCCCAGTTTTAGTGATTTATTCCATTATGTACTTCTACATGAAACCTACTCAAGAATACTTCCTGGAAACCTCAGTCTAACTCCTTTCATTGCTGCACTGAATTATACTGACTTATACTTAATTTTGTGACTCCTTGATTTCTTGTTTGCATTTGGTGTCATCAGACAACGAGCTCTGTGGTGGAGGTTTTGGTATGACTCAGACAAGCTAATGCCATTCAGTTGGCTCTTGACAGCTTTACTGCAAAGGTTTCAGAAAGCTTGAAAAAAGCCAGTGGTCACAGCTCAGTACAAGAGAAAGCCTGCCAGAGCCCACCAAACCAAAAAATTACTCAGGTCTTCTCCCCGAGGACAACCAAGTAACACTTAAACAAGACTAAAGCAGTATGTTCTGCAAAAATACCTGAACAGAAAATGGCAAAAAGGTTATATAAACCAAAGGAATATTTATTTTGGGACACAGACCAAGAGAAAAGTACAATAACCTATTGTTAGGTCCTGTACAAGGACACTAATAGCACAGAGGCACTATGGCCTCATTCCCTGGTACAATAACCTCAGTATCTCCAAGCCAGGAACGTTTGCCTTCAGCCTATTCTTCTAGCCCAACAATTCAAAGAGTGACTTTCCAAACTGATCCAAATAATTGCATTATACTCCAGTAAACTACAATGGGACCTTGAATCAGGGAGGCACTAGCTGGAGTCTAGAAGAAACCCTGAACCCTGAAATACCTGACTTCCAATAGCTTGGGTGACCTCGTGTGGAGGTAGTGGCAGTGGCTGTACATATGTTGCCAATCTATGAAGGGGGACCCTGGGGTCCTCCTACCTCCCTGCAATCCATATAGACCACCAAAATCACAATTGTATCACCGGGTCGTGAGACTGAGAAACTTTGCCAAGTCAGTTTATTGAACAAGTATTGCAGGAGCTAAGGAAACAAGGCAAACTGAAGGAATGATACTATGGAAGATCAGTTCATGGGAAGTCCTGTGTAAGGGAGTTTGTGTCTTCCTGGGCTGAATTCCAGCACAGACTTAGCATTCAGTCAGACTCATGAGATTGAGAGTCATCCTGCTTTCCCTGGTGAGAAAAGGAGAGAGGACAATTAGACACAAGGTATGTTCAGTGCTGAAGCCATAATACTCGTTTCACTGGTCCAAGTGTTGATTTAGTGTTCACCAGAGATAAAAGAACAGTCTCAAAACCCCAAATACTCCCTTTCATTATCATCAGTAAAGGAAAGATGAACGGTTTCATATGTTTAAAACTATCCAGTTGGTTTGGTGAAGTACTTTCCACATGCTCTCATGAGCTTGTGGGACAGACTGAGTGCTGGTGAAAATGAACAAAACATTTTTTCAAGTTAACAAACAGAAGGCCAGGTACAGATCACAGAAATGGGCCCTTCTCCTCAAAAATGCAAAATACTCCTCTGCTCACACAGCTCATGGTGCACCAGAAGTGCCCAGTGCCCAGAAGCAGTTAGTCCTAACAGGCATTACGAAAACTGTCCTGCATTTGTAGTAAGTACAGGAATTGACCAGCAAAGAAAATGGGTTACTCTTATACGTACAGGTAGGCATTGCAGAAATTACATCTGTTGCCGTATGTTTTGCCATCAGAGCCACAGTGGGGCACATAATCCGTTGTGCATATAGGAGACACTTCTTTGACGTTCTTGCAAAGTTCCTGCACACAGAAGACAGGCATGAGTCTCTCTGCCTGAAAGCAAACTGTGGCCCTTAGCATAAGGAATAACACCCCACTGAGAAATTGAAGTGAGTGTAACATTATCGTAACCATTTCAAAATTTCCTCCTGATGGTAGATGTTATCTTGTACTGTGTCTGCTCTCTGCCATGTCTTTTCCTGCATTGTTACAGATCAGTGGGTGTTTTATGACCAGTCTGAAATTCCCAAGGGGTCTCCTCAGGTCTGTACACCACTGCACCCTCAGTTTGTAAAACAGAGTGAAGACAGTCCCACAGGAGTATAACAGACACTGGCCTTCAGACTTTGTTCCCATCCTTTCCCACTCACTCTTGTAATATCCTCTTCGCAGCGTCCGTTCTTTCTTTTGCCAAGACTGGTCCGATGCTCCCTAGAGGAAGGAGACACCATTGTCAACCATGACCTTCCCCATCAGAACCACAGAGCAAGAACAAACCTCACCCCCTTGTAGTCACAGGAGGCTTTCAGAACAACCAACTTAGCACCACCTGCACAGCACTAAAAAGAACATGCCCTTGTGTGTCAGAGATGTGTCCAAGGCTGATGCACTCCCCTTTGTGGGGCTCTGGGGTTCAATGCATAGCTCAAACACCAGTCAAGGCAAGCAGGAAAATGGGGGCAGGCAGACAGACAGGACCCCTTCAGCACATGGTTTCACAGAGAGACCTTGCATTTAACTTGGCAGTCATGGATCTATCCACCACCGGGAAGAAAGATGGGTACTCACATGTTGTGGGCACACAGAATGCACTCGCTGGCATAAGTGACACCGTCGGTACCACAGACGGGATCATAGAGCATCGTGCAGGCCATTAACTCTCTGCCATCCTTCTGCATGGACACTGGGTACTTGCTGCAGTTGAGCTGGGGAACAAGGACAGCAAAAGCTCTGACACAGGCTCTGCCCTGTGCAGTGGAGCCCACACACAAACCCCTGCTTTTACCTCTGCCTAAATCTGCCTATCCCAGATCCTAAAAGGATCTGCCAGAGCACAAATTATGGTTATGTATTAACTCGTTCTTCATGAAAACCTAGCAATTTCCTTTCACAGCCTTATACTGGAGAAGATTGAATCAAGGCTGGAAAGTAGACATTCAGCTTTACATTTACCATGAGGCCCCTATACCTTGCGAAACTCACGAGGATATTACAAAGCACAGCTCAAAAGTCATCTGCAAATCAAAATCCTACGATTTATGCACTTCCTGCAAGGGAGCTGACTGTGACCAAGGTGTTTTTCATGGACCACAAGAATGGAGGGGCGATGTGTTGACAGGTCTTTTGTTGCAATGGGATGGTTCCAAGTGTTGAAACCTGCCAGCAGGACTGACAGCAGTTGAAGCTGATTTATGCCAGTTGAAGAGCTGGCCTTGTATTTTAGCTCTCCCAGTTTCTCCAGTTTGAGCTCTTCTTTCCTGATTTATACATTTCATCTGGCCTCAGCACAGAGTGTACTCGGGAAACAAAGGAATGACATTTCATAGTTTGTTTGTATAGAAATGAAATATCTGACTCGGGATGTTTACTCTTTCAAACACATGCTAATGAGGTGGCTTTGTTCTTCTATTCCCTGGTGAGAGTAAATAGTTTAGAGCTAGCCAAATATAGTTAATCTGGTATTTTTACAAGATTTATTGTTGGTACACATTAGATTACGTTGCATTTACAAAAAAACCCCCAACAAAACAGGGATGGGTTTTGATCCCCTGATACCTTAGGTATGAGCATCCAAAACACAGGCAATTCTCTAATCTTTGCAGAACACCCTTTTGTAAAACAAGCATTCAGGAAGCACTGGGTTCCCTGGGTGCCCTTCCCATATTGCCAAAATAGGCTGCTAAGTTCCTGCAGCAGCTATGATAGACTGCTGTGGGGAAAAGATTTCTTTGTGTAAAGCCTTAAATCATTTATGCTACCTGTCTCTAACTCATTCCTCACCTGTCCTCTCCTCTTTCTTTTCCTGACTGCACACATGAAGTGCACAATGTGCTGCCAGGACGGGGATATTCACCCGCAGAAGGAAGGACAGCACAGGCTGCGACCCCTGCCTGTGGAGGCTTCATCACCCAAAGCAACCAGTGTCTGTTCAGGTTAAGCAGTTGGCACCTGCTCAAACTCTTAGTTTCTTTAGATTTCACTTACTCGGGAAGCTTCATCTATGCACTCTCCATCGTGCTTCTTAGCAACCTCGGTTCCATACATGCTGGAAGAGAAAGCAGAGTTAAAAATGCTGAAAAAATAACCCTGTGGAGCTCTCAGGGATGACCCTCCAGCACTTACATGTTATGGGCACAGAGAGCACAGTCATTGCTGTAGGTGACACCGTCAGTCCCACAGACCGCACGCATGATGAAAGGACAGGCCATGCTGGCTTCGCCTGCTTTGGTATTGCTCAGGTATCTGCTGCAATCAACCTGGGGAGATAAAACAGCAATGCTGTAAGAGTGTCTCACCTACAGCCTGGTCACTCTGGTCCCTCAGATTTTAAAGGCTTATGTCAGGAGAAATCAGTTTTTCAAAGTTTAGTCTTGCATTAGGAATTAGTTAAGTAACTGTAGTTGGGTTTGGTATTTTCTGATAGCAGAAGGAAGAAGGGAACAGTTGGCCAAAAAGATTATTTTCCTAGAGTAGTACATATACAAGTTCTATATCAAGCATTCCATAGAATCATAAAAGTTGGGAAAAAACCCTGAAGTCATCCATTCCAACAGTTAACTCAGCATCCCCATACCACATATCCCCAAGTGCTACATCCAAATGCCTTTTGAATATTTCCAGGGATAGTGATTCCAGCAATTCTCTGGTCAGCCTATTCCAATTACTGACAGACTTTAAATGAAGAATTTTTTCCTAATGTCTAATCTAAACGTTCCCTAGCAGAACTTGAGAAATCCAATTTGAAGTGTTTGACATTAAGTCCAGCTTGACATAGTTGACTATATCTGATATTTTATTTCAGCTTTTCCAAAACAGCAGGAAGATGTGTTTCACCTTTTCCTGTTACAAAAATATTTACAGCATATAAACTCTATTAGTTTAAATATTTGAGGATAAATAGACAAACACCTATCAAAAAATCAATCTACACTAGCTAAGCATTACTGACACTTCACTATCATTTTACAGAGTTTCCTCAATGCAGTGTCTCTTATTATCCATATTTCCCACGTGGTCCAAGAACAAATTAAAGCAAAGACAGCATTTTAACAACTTGTCTTTTGTATAGAAAATACATTGCAATCCCTCAGGATGCATGAAATTATTTTTGGTGCTTCAGAGCTGCTCTGCATAAGCAGAATAAATGTGTTGAGATATTATAAGCACATATTGTTACTGTGCAGGATAATACAGCTATTTCTGTACACATACTTGAGAGGAGATTTGTCCTGGCTGACCAGAGCACGAGGATTTTTTAACCTGCCTGTCTAGTGCAATGAAATCCTAGCACTGAATAAATACACAGACATCTAACACACCCTCCTGCCTTCTCTCCTACTTTGCTAAAACGGGCTGCATGGTTCAGGGGCTGCCTTTGATGATTTCTATTCAGAGATCTGCAGTACTGGGACATTATGTTACTGATGTCCTGGCCTGTCCCTGTACTCTCTTGCCCTCATGTCCAGCACATTGGCATCAGTTACTGCAAGCAACTAAGGAGAATCCCAGCACCGGCATGTGCCCTGTGCACCACCCTCCATCCATCCATGAGCACAGCAGGTGCACTGAATTAGGCCAGGGTATTTCTGGAGACTGAAGAGAGAGTAGATGGTGTTTATTTTATAGCTAAAATACACTTACAGGGGTGCTTTCCTCCTTGCATCTTCCCTCATGGCTCTTCTTAACATGAGTCTCATGTTGTCTGAAAGGGAGAGGTTGGGGTTAGCACGCACACCAGCTGAGCCCTGGTACACCCAGGTGCCACAGAAAGCAAACCAAACCCTTGGGCAATATATATGATAAAAGAGGCATCTGATTTCCTAAAAAAGCAGCTTCTCCCAGTCATTAGCAAGCATAACAAGTGCAGACCCATCAAGTCTCCTCACTATGTGCTGTACAGCAGCCCTATCTGCTCTTTCCTTTGTCCAAATATCCAAGTCCCATCCACTCTTTCCCCTGCCCAGACATTACAGCCCTCATAGTGTGCTCACATATAGAGCTGTCTCTCCCACCACTCCCTTGAGGAGCAAAACGAGCATCAGGGGGGAAAAAAAAAAGGTGACAGGGCCTTCAGGAGGTTGAAAGAGAATCAGAAAAAGACATACAGATATGTTGGTACTGAGAGAAAAACCATCTGGAGCACTAACCCTGGCTAGTCACTCCAAAAGAGAGTCCTGTGTACAGTACTTACACGTTATGGGCACAGATGCCGCATTCATTGTCATAAGTAAATCCGTCTGTGCCACAGACTGGACGCAGGAACCTTGGGCAGCGCATCAGGGCTTTACCACCCTTAACCTGTCTTGACAGGTATTGAGTGCAATCAATCTACAAAAAGTAGCAGAGAAAAAAAGTGAGGAAGACCTCGTTCTCTGACAAAAAAAATTCCATCATAACCTCTTGCCATGCCTTTACACTGGAATGTGGAGGCAACACTTGTGCTACAACTAAGTTCTTACAAAACCAGGTTGAGTCAGTCCTGCAGGAATCCTCTCACGCACAGGGAAGTGAACAGCTCTAAATAATTTGTGACCTGCCAGGTCACTGGAATAAGTAGCTTGGTCAATCCCAAAGAAAACATATGTAAGCAAAGTGAAGAAAACCCCCAAACCCAAAAAACCCACAGTCCCCTTTTCATTGTGCAGCATAAATATAAAAAAAACACTATAAGAGTAAGGAAATTAGAGCTTTGTCAGACAGGGCTCTGCTCTTCTTTTGATGATACTGTTCAAAGGCAAACTTCCACATTTGTGTGTGGCATGCCCCAGACACCAGCTCTGTGGCTTCTCAGCTGATAAACTCAGATGAACATTTCAGGTGTGCTCCGTATTCCAGAATGTACCCCTACCCCAAAGGCCAGTATAGGTGTGAATTTATAATGAAAACTCTGTGCCCAGCTCCTGTGCAGCCCATCTGCCAAGGCTGTAAGGGCAAGGAGGGCCCAGAGGACACCTGCCTCAGGACAGATGGGATTTGTAGGCATCCTCAACACAATGAGCTGACAAAACTTAATAGACAATTGGAGAAAGCCAGGCTCCAGGTCAGCTCACTTTCAGAGTAGATGTCACCTCAGGGAACCTTAGCTGCTGCAACCTTAGTTGCTGCAGCTAAGAAAAGTAAGCCTTATATTGAACACTTACCTCAGAAGACTCCTGTCTGCATTGTCCACTATGCTTTTTGCCAACATGGGTCCTTTTTTCTCTGAAAGAGGGAACAATAAAAGTGAGCAACTAAGCGCTTAACCTCTTGGTCACAGTCACGTGGAAAACAAAGCAAACCATGGCTTCAGACTGTATAAAAGCATATCAGAATAGCTACTTGACTCATTAACAAGCTCATCCCATCTTCTCATAACATGCAATTTAAAGCAAGATTCTGAATTGTTCTTTCCTCTGCCCAGTCACTGCCCAGTCCACAGACTAATCCAAGGAGCTACCTTATGTCTCTTCAAGGTTTCCTCTAACGTGTACAAAGAGGTATCAGAAAGAAACTCAGGGTAAATCCCAAAGCAATCCAGTCTCTAAGACGCTTGAAGAAACAGGCATAAGCAGGAATGCAGCGGGTTGATTCTCAGGATTGCACAGCATTGCTGGCTATTTAGAAGTGATTTGGGGATTCAGAAAATTATAAATTTTGGTGAGTTAGGTAATGGCATAGAGATTTAGGGATTTTAGTGAATTAGTGAAAATTTGGTAAATTTTTAGTGAATTTTAGAAGAATTAGTAGATTTCAAAATCATTCAAGAGTCTTGAGAGTTAAGGTTGAATATTAAGGGTGATAAACACTGACCTGCAGTCCTTGAAGGTAAACAAAAGTGAGTGCTAGCCACAACAAGGGGAAAAGAATGAGGAACATTGGAGCTAATTGGTTGAAGGACTTATTGCAAAGCGCAAGTCCATGACAATGTTGAAGGGATGAATCTTCATGGCGTGATTTGCATATGCATGAGACAAGGGATTAAAGATGGGTGACAAATCTGGGTGGTCCTCTTTTGGCACTTGACAGGGCAGGGGACACTGCTGTCCCTCTTTCCTTGGCTCTTCGGCCAAAAATAAACTTCTTTCTGCTTGCAAGCAATTACCTTGAGACTTTCACCTCATTTTCCTTAAATCAGAAGGAGCACTATACGTATGGCACTTACGCATTGTGGGCACAGAGCCGGCACTCGTTATCATATGTGTTGCCATCTGTGCCACAAACTGGATCCAGGGACTTTGAACAGGATACTAATACTTTGCCATCTTCGGTGACTTGTGATCGATACCTGCTGCAGTCAACCTGTAAAAATAAAGACAAATAGCTCTGGTGGACCCCTTGTTATGCAAGAAAAGCTGATGTAAAACCTATTCATTCTGTATCCCAGCCTCAATCATTTCTGCAACAGGACAAAGCCTTGACACATTAAAGTTAAATTTCCAATAAGAAATGAGATTTCTTAATATTATCTCAGGTCTCCAGGAGTCAAGAAAAAAGACTATCTTGAAGAAGGGATTGCTCAGGCTGAAGAACATGTAAAAAATTTTGGGCCTATTCTCTACAAAAAATGTTTCTTGAATTTGGTAAGAAACTTTTTTACCAGGTGTAAATCTGACTAATAAAGTTTTGGTGTTTGCTGAGTTTCCCTACGCTTTTCCAGCTCTGTGATTACTTCTCACTTTAGATTCCCTTGTAATATAGCACAGGGTTTGAAAGGATAGGAAAAAAATTATTGTCTATCAGTTAGAGAATGGACTTCCTACATTCCAGAATTTTGGTGCTGAAATAAAGAGGCTTCTCTTCCTGAGGTAGCAGAATGTTGGCCTCACACAAAGACACAATACATCATACTCTAGAAATACGTATGCTTAGTGCTCTGGTGAGTCTCACGATGTCTGTGAAAACAGCCAGCATGGGAGTTTTGAATCTCTGTTGCTGAGAGGAAATGCTTGTAATCTCCAGAGAAAAAACTGCCAAACTGTACAGAATGTTGGCAGGTGAAATCTTGCCCCCCACCCCTTCCTTTGGGCACACAAGCCAGCTTAGCATGTAGAGAAGTGAGTTCTGAAGCACTGACTCACTACAGCTCCTCAGTTTGGTGTGGTAAGCATGGAGTGACCTCCTCTTTGAAGCAGGATGCCAAATCCACCCTCACCATGCAGAAGAGCAAAGTATGAACTGAGGCCTCTGTAAGCCTTGTCCTATGAACCTCATGTAGTTTCCTAGAGAAATCTGTGGGGTTCTCAGGATTCTATTAGCAGCCCTAAAAAATGGATTTTTGACTTCTATTGCACTTACAGCCACAGACTCCTTGCATTCCCCATCATGCATTTTGCTAACAGTGGTGTTATGTTCCCTGAAAGAAAGAAAAGATTTGGTTAGGAAGCATTGAGAGAACTTTCCCCATGACAGGCGCTGGGATATCAAAGCAAAGTCCCACTCGCCTTGTGGGATATTGGAGCTGCTTGACTTGTCTGAATGCAGATGGTCACAGCAAATACCCAGGATTCCCATATCTCATAGGAATGAAGCATTAGGAGTAATTTTGGGGTTCACAAGTAATACTTTGATCTGTTCATGACTCTGCTCTGGGTCTTTTGTGATTCCCCTAACGGGAGCAGATAAAAAATAGGGAAGAAAACTTGATCTGGTTGAAGAATTAAAAACAGCCAGTTCCAAGGACACCTACAGACACACCTGCCTTAAGACTAGTATTTTACAGAAGTGCTTCTGAAAGCCTTAACTTGCTAATTATGCAGAAGAACATTCCACGGACATGACTTACATATTATAGGCACACATCCCACATTCGTTCTCATAAGTGAAGCCGTTTGAACCACAGACTGGTTTGAATGCCCTTGGGCATCCTAGCAAGACATGACCATCCTTTACAATTCGTAGGTAACTACTGCAATCAACCTGTAAAAATAGCAGGAATAGAAGGGGGAAAAAAGTTTAAAAATGCAACACAATTTTTTATATAAAAATACACCATTCCTACGTAGTGTGTTTACTCTTCCTAAGCCTTTGGGAATAAATCCAAGAGCAAATTATTTCTACTATCAGAAGAAGAAATCAGAATCAATTCTGTGATAATTCTCTCCAACTGAAAAAACGGGCATTGCTAGAGGACTGGGATTTGAGTTTTGCTAAGTCCTTTGTAAGATCTTACTTGAGCTATCCAGGTGGCAAGATCCAACCTTCAGCCAACATACTGTTTCCAATTTTTCCCCATTTACAGAGACTAGAACGATGAAGTAGAAATTAGCAGAGACAGGGTATCAGATAGCCAATAAAAACCCACTCAGCTTTGTTTATCATCAGATTTTTATTCCTCTTGAGCTTGCACACCAGTTGCACACATTCTGGTTGCCTTTTGTGTGATGTTTGTACTCTCCCCGTTACACACTTTGTCTTACCATGGCAGATTTTGGTTCACATTCCCCATCGTGCGCCTTCTCCACACTGGCACCGTGTTCCCTAGAAGGAAGCAGACCTGTGACTGGAATCTCAGAGCAGAGCAGTAGCACCTCAAGGATGGTGATGTTGGCACCCATCTACTTCTCTCTCCAGCTCATTCTGGGGGGAATGGAACTGCCATGTCTTATTCACAGAATATTCTCAGTTGGAAGGGACACATAAGGATCATCAAGTTCAACTCTTAAACGGCACCACTGCCTCCCTGGAGGGAACCGAACCGCCGATCTCCCGCGTGAGAGGCAGGGACACTCACCACTGTACTAAAGTGGATTTTTACCTGGAACTCCTTGCCCGGAGGCTTCTGGGAGGTTCCCAGCAATACTCACATATTGTGCTGGCACATCCCACAGAAGTTGCTGTACGTTTTGCCATCAGTGCCACAGACTGGTTTCAGGTCCCTGGGGCAAGCTAGCAACGACCTTCCATCCTTGGTAATGCCACGGGGATACTCGCTGCAATCAATCTGTGAAAGCAGTAGAGAATTGGTCCAATTTTTGGCTTCCTCATAGAATGAAACCCCCAGCAGGCTCCCAGGGCTGCAGTGCGTGCAGCTCCTGCCAGGAGGCAAATTACAGGCATTATTGGGAATCTGCTCAGGCAGTCAGGAGAAGGGAATCTTCCCTACAGAATTTTCTGATTCTGCTCTCCTGCCAGGGTCCAGGGAGGCACAACATGGGAAGGATTGCTGTGGGTGAGACAGTGCCTAATGAAGGCAGCTGGTAATTGGGAGAACAGCTCTACACCCCGGCCCCTCAGCTCAACAGCAGATCGCTTCAGATCGTGCTGCACTCTGGTGAATTAAAAGAGTCTTGTAGCTGCGTGGGAAGAACCTGCAGATAAACCCATGGCTCAGTCCCTGCTGTTTTCCTCTCTGTGATATAGGTATAGAAATATAGGCAAGGAACACAGTTCTTTGGGTCATACTGACACGATTATCAGAGTCACAGTCTTTGATGTTTTCAAGCATGGCATCCTAAGGCAGTATCCTCACAAGGAGGGAAACTACTTCTTTTGGCTTGGAGTAACTAAACTCTGTTGAAGAGTTAATATAATAAAATGTACAGTTACCTCTTGCTTTTTCATTTTATTTAATGAACCAAAAATAAAGTAAAAGAGAGGGAACTTTTACTTTGTCGTGACATTGGGCATATCATTGGTCGTGCAGTGGAAAATATTATTTGTACAGTTAAGATATTAGATTTAATCCATGCGCTCATTGGATAACTACATACTGTTTCTCCTTTACCAGAAAACTGAATACGACACAATAAATAGATCCATAGCTCACCTGAAATCCAAAGGCAGTGCCTAAAAGAAAAATTAAAAAAAATTTAAGAAAAATTTAATTGCCCTTCTAGGAGGAGATAAACTATGTGAGAGCACGTATATTAAACCCTTGCTAAGATGCTACTGGGAAGCAAAATACATACTTTCAATTTGTTACTTTTGGATTCTGTACTCTTCTAAGAGACTTTATATTTGACTTCCAAAAGTTTGGACATGCATATTTAAGACATCTATTGACTATCAGCACTATCCATCTCCAAACACATCCTTTGCAGTTACCAGGAGCCAAGCAGTGTATTTACAGAGCAATCCTAGAGGTTCAGTTTCCCATTTATCTGGCTCTCACGGGTAACGATACCATTTCTAACAGTTTTATTTTGCCCCTATACACAGGACTCCCATGGAGAAGCTCCCGTCCAGCACTAGCCCGGATCCTTCAGCAACTGCTCCAACAAAACAAGATGGAAACAGTCACTTGTCTGATGTCTGCTGAAACCTCAATCTCAAAACCCGAGTTTTTGGCTGTGCTCCCCCAGAAAGAATATTTCTTCATGGAATAAGGTTCTCCTCCATGTTGCAAGACCCAAAGACTTTCACAGAAATGAAAATTCAGCTCCCATTCAGCTAGATCGATCCCTGCACTACCCCAGGAAATACTCACCTAAGCAGCAGCAAAGGGCTACAGCCGCCCTCACGAAAAGACCCATTTTCTTCATGGCAGCCAAGGATATCCCGGCAGTGCAGCCTGCCTCCTCTCTGTGCGGGAGAGGAAGATTGCAGGTAGGAGCAGGAATATATAGCACACCGTGCTCTCAAGTGGTCCCACCTTATTAGGTAATGCTCCAAGTCTGTCATCATCATTCAAAGCCAAAAATGTGTTTACTCAGCTCTAGATGTCTAGCTAATGATTGATACAAGCGTGTATGCCAGGAAGGGGATTTCATGTGGCTTGAGGTGAGCTGGGACAGTGCCAAGACCCCTCAACTCCCAGACAGATCTGCCCAGCTCTGGGCTGCTCCTCACGTTGCTGTAGCACGGTGCCGGCTCACATCTACCCTGCGCCCCGCTGAACACAATTAAAACTTTCATATTCTCTATAGTTTTCAACTAATCAGCCAAGTGACAGCCAAACCCCTCATTGTTTATCCTCAGTGCATCATTGTGTACTCTTCACTCTGTATTTCATCCTGGGCTAAGCCCAGGCAATTTCAGACCAGAAGGTCACCCTGTGCTCTGCAGGAGGAATCCTGCTCTTCTCCTATTTAAAAAACCCATCAGTGCTCCTCTCCACATGCCAGCTTTTTCTGTATTACAGCAGAAATATGAAGGTTGGTTCTAAAATCCATCTTTTCAGCTGTTCACTGATAACTTCCATGGTACCATCTGCTCACCTGCTACCACCTCGCCCATGGCCAGTCCCTGACTCACCTCACAAAGTCTAAGTGATACCATCCCACAGGGCAGCAGGCCAAGTGTCTTCCAGGTCTGCATAGACCAGGTGTACTGTATTGCCTTTACCTAGGAAGTCAGCCAGCTTTGCAAAGATTGGTATTAGCCCACGCATGGTTTCATTCCTGAAAACTCACTGTGTACATTATCTCTTTACGCTTTGTATCTCCAACTTTCTTCAAACATCTCAAGTTTTGCCCCCTACTAAGGTTTCAGAACTTAAGTTTGTCCTGAACACTTGTTTTATCCTTTCATAAGGAGATTTAGGGCAAGTCTTTGGATTGGTCACAATCATAAACTCCTGAATAGAGATCCTAAATTCTCCAAATTTCTCACTAACTTTTAATCTTTCAAATTCTTCTCTTGGTAATTAAAACCCTTACTTGCAGAACCATTTTTTTATATAATTTAAACAGAGCAAGCTTGTATTGACTCATGACAGTTTTATTTGCTAAGAGGAGGACACTTCCAACATCTTTCTCACTGCCCCATGCACAAGGAAGAGCCATGCTGTGACCCTACAAGAAAGCTTTGCTTCACAGCAACTGATTCAGCAAAGCTTTTTCCACTAGGAATCGGTCCATCAGGACAGAGCCGCTCAGGACAAAAGCAAAAGCTCCAGCAGCACATCCCACCCACACTGGACAGGGAGACCTTCAGTTATGTTTACACCCTCCTGCTTGTGCAACCCCCACTTGCAGGGATGATGTGTTGACATCTACTTGTTTACTTTCCCTTGCTGCAAATGCCAACTGGCCAAGCAGCCCTGGACATGAGCACCCCACTCCCTTCTCCCTCTGCCTCTCCAGGGGACCTCTACTCCCAGCGATGACCAACCTGTTACATTTCCCCAGAATTTCTATGACACAGGCCAAGAAAGGAGGCACAAAGGCAAATCCAACTCGCTTGTTTTTCAGACATATATGCAGAAATTGCTCATGCTTTCCATCCTCAAATCATAGAGGCTGTTGTTACTACACCAAGCACAAAACTGTTTCTTTTGGGACCTTCTGCATCAACTGGGACCTCCATCTTCCAGGAGGAGAGGGTAGCAGCAGGAGGAGCAGAGAGATTCCAAGGAAATAGCATGAAAAAGAGTTCTTAATAGTAGGGAGACCAAATGAATAGTTAATTTGGGACACAGATCAAGCAAAAGTACAGTAAGCTATTATTAGTAACAAATACTCATGAAAATGGATACTAATGGTATAGAGGTACTATGGCCTCATTCCCTGGTACAATAACCTCAGTATCTCCAAGGCAGGAACATTTGCCTTCAGCCTATTCTTCTAGCCTAACAATTCAAAGAGTGACTTTCCAAACTGATCCAAATAATTGTGTTATACTCCAGTAAACTACAATGGGATATTGAATCAGGGAGGCACTAGCTGGAGTCTAGAAGAAACCCTGAACCCTGAAATACCTGACTTCCAATAGCTTGGGTGACCTCGTGTGGAGGTAGTGGCAGTGACTGTACATATGTTGCCAATCTATGAAGGAGGACCCTGGGGTCCTCCTACCTCCCTGCAATCCATATAGACCACCAAAATCACAATTGTATCACCGGGTCGTGAGCTCTTTGCCCTTCAAAAAGTAGTCAAAACCACCATCAGGTAGAATCATATTCCAATGACTTCTTATACATTCACAGAAAACTGGATGCAAGTCACCCTCTGAATCCTTCTCCATCCCAAATGGATTTAGAAAGCAGCCCAGTGATGCGCCCAGGCTGTCCCTCACATCAGGGGCAACCACTGCCCACCAGTCCCCAAGATATTCTCTAGCATTAATAAGTTAAGATGTTTCATGACGGGACACTCCTCTTGTCTGAGATCCTGGTTGGAGCTCAGCATATCCCTCCTGTAGGTTATATCTGAGAGCAGCCACTTCACACTGAGGACAACCTCAGTGGAGACAGACTAGAATCACCTTTCCTGACAGCAGCTCCAGTCTCTTCCATGGGACAGGCTGCACAGGCAACTCCAGCTGGGACAGGGGCATCTCCTTGGCTAGGCACACAAGTTCCCTTAGCCCAGGCACCAAAAAGTGCTCTTCTTGACAGCACACCACCACCCAAATCCTAGACATTTCCCAAGGCAGGAGGTGGACCATACTCCTTGCACTGACTATCAACATCATATCTGTGATCAGGTCAGACAGAGATATTACAGGTAGGTAACATTAGCACTGACAAGGAGACTCTGAGCAGTAAGGAAGTGACTGGCAGCCCCACAGGGACCCCAAGTGCTCATCAGAGCAGAGATGGCACTAACACGGGGCAGGAAAACTTTTATCCACATTGTTGAACACCACTGAACACCAACACAAAAATACACAGGCACTCAAAGTACCAGGTGATGGAGGAGATGAGGCAAAAGGGATGAGATGTGCCAGTAAGACTGAGAAACTTTGCCAAGCCAGTTTATTGAACAAGTATTTCAGGAGCTAAGGAAACAAGGCAAACTGAGGGAATGTTACTATGGAAGATCATCTCATAGGAAATCATGTGTAAGGAAGCTTCCTGGGCTGAATTCCAGCACAGACTTAGCATTCAGTCAGACTCATGAGATTGAGAGTCATCCTGCTTTTCCTGGTGAGAAAAGGAGAGAGGACAATTAGACACAAGGTATGTTCAGTNTGAATTCTCTCCCAGTGAATAAAAATGGAATTTCAAGAAGGACTGTGATTAGGATTTTGCAAGGTCCTTCATAAGTTCCTACTTGAGCTATCCAGGTGGCAAGATCCAACCTTCAGCCAACATACTGTTTCCAATTTTTCCCCATTTACAGAGACTAGAACGATGAAGTAGAAAGTAGCAGACATATCAGATAGCCAATAAAAACCCTCTCAGCTTTGCTTATCATCAGATTTTTATTCCTCTTGGCCTGTGCACATCCTGTTCGCTTTTTGAGTGATGTTTGTACTCTCCCCGTTACACACTTTGTCTTACCATGGCAGATTTTGGTTCACATTCCCCATCGTGCGCCTTCTCCACACTGGCACCGTGTTCCCTAGAAGGAAGCAGACCTGTGACTGGAATCTCAGAGCAGAGCAGTAGCACCTCAAGGATGGTGGTGTTGGCACCCAGCTACTCCTCTCTCCAGCCCATTCTGGCGGAATGGAACTGTCACTTTTCCTGGAACTCCTTGCCCAGAGGCTTCTGGGAGGTTCCCAGCAATACTCACATATTGTGCTGGCACATCCCACAGAAGTTGCTGTACGTTTTGCCATCAGTGCCACAGACTGGTTTCAGGTCCCTGGGGCAAGCTAGCAACGACCTTCCATCCTTGGTAATGCCACGGGGATACTCGCTGCAATCAATCTGTGAAAGCAGTAGAGAATTGGTCCAATTTTTGGCTTCCTCATAGAATGAAACCCCCAGCAGGCTCCCAGGGCTGCAGTGCGTGCAGCTCCTGCCAGGAGGCAAATTACAGGCATTATTGGGAATCTGCTCAGGCAGTCAGGAGAAGGGAATCTTCCCTACAGAATTTTCTGATTCTGCTCTCCTGCCAGGGTCCAGGGAGGCACAACATGGGAAGGATTGCTGTGGGTGAGACAGTGCCTAATGAAGGCAGCCGGTAATTGGGAGAACAGCTCTACACCCCGGCCCCTCAGCTCAACAGCAGATCGCTTCAGATCGTGCTGCACTCTGGGAGTTACAGGAGTCTTGCAGCTGTCTGGGAAGAACCTGCAGACAAACCCATGGCTCAATCCCTGTTGTTTTCCTCTCTATGATATAGGTATAGAAATACAGGCAAGGAACACAGTTCTTTGGGTCATACTATCTGGACATGATTATCAGAGTCCCAGTCTTTGATGCTTTCGAGCATGGCATCCTAAGGCAGTATCCTCACAAGGAGGGAAACTACTTCTTTTGGCTTGGAGTAACTAAACTCTGTTGAAGAGTTAATACATGAATAATACAATGAAGAGTCACCTCTTGCTTTTTCATTTTATTTAATTAACTGAAAATATTGTTTAAAACATTAATCTTTTACTTTGTTGTGACATTGGGCATATCATTTGGTCATGTACTGGAAAATATTATTTGTACAGCTAAGATATCATTAGATTTAATCCATGCAATCATTGGGTAGTTAAATACTGGTTCTACTTTACCAGAAACAGGAAGAGGACAGAATAAATGGATGCATAGCTCACCTGAACTCCAAACGCAATACCTAAAAGAAAATAATAGAGATAAGGAAAAAAAAATCAAATTATTGATATGCAATGAAGACATATGTAAAGCTTTTCATGAAACTGTTAAATTGAGTGACAGTTTTTGATTAGTTATTTCAGTTTAGGAAAATGCGGAGCTTTACATTAAAACAGTAAGGCACCACAGGATGTATTAAAAGTTACTAAAGTTTAATTGACCTTCTAGGGGGAGATAAACTATGTGAGAGCACGTATATTAAACCCTTGCTAAGATGCTACTGGGAAGCAAAATACATACTTTCAATTTGTTACTTTTGGATTCTGTACTCTTCTAAGAGACTTTATATTTGACTTCCAAAAGTTTGGACATGCATATTTAAGACATCTATTGACTATCAGCACTATCCATCTCCAAACACATCCTTTGCAGTTACCAGGAGCCAAGCAGTATATTTACAGAGCAATCCTAGAGGTTCAGTTTCCCATTTATCTGGCTCTCACGGGTAACGATACCATTTCTAACAGTTTTATTTTGCCCCTATACACAGGACTCCCATGGAGAAGCTCCCGTCCAGCACTAGCCCGGATCCTTCAGCAACAGCTCCAACAAAACAAGATGGAAACAGTCACTTGTCTGATGTCTGCTGAAACCTCAATCTCAAAACCCGAGTTTTTGGCTATGCTCCCCCAGAAAGAATATTTCTTCATGGAATAAGGTTCTCCTCCATGTTGCAAGACCCAAAGACTTTCACAGAAATGAAAATTCAGCTCCCATTCAGCTAGATCGATCCCTGCACTACCCCAGGAAATACTCACCTAAGCAGCAGCAAAGGGCTACAGCCGCCCTCACGAGAAGACCCATTTTCTTCATGGCAGCCAAGGATATCCCGGCAGTGCAGCCTGCCTCCTCTCTGTGCGGGAGAGGAAGATTGCAGGTAGGAGCAGGAATATATAGCACACCGTGCTCTCAAGTGGTCCCACCTTATTAGGTAACGCTCCAAGTCTGTCATCACCATTCAAAGACAAAAGCATGTTTACCCAGCTCTAGACGTCCAGCTAATAGCTGTCAACATATAGCCAAACCCCTCATTGTATAACCTCAGAACATCATTGTGTACTCTTCACTCTGTATTTCATCCTGGGCTAAGCCCAGGCAATTTCAGACCAGAAGGTCACCCTGTGCTCTGCAGGAGGAATCCTGCTCTTCTCCTATTTAAAAAACCCATCAGTGCTCCTCTCCACATGCCAGCTTTTTCTGTATTACAGCAGAAATATGAAGGTTGGTCCTAAAATCCATCTTTTCAGCTGTTCACTGATAACTTCCATGGTACCATCTGCTCACCTGCTACCACCTCGCCCATGGCCAGTCCCTGACTCACCTCACAAAGTCTAAGTGATACCATCCCACAGGGCAGCAGGCCAAGTGCCTTCCATGTCTGCATAGACCAGGTGTACTGTATTGCCTTTACCTAGGAAGTCAGCCAGCTTTGCAAAGATTGGTATTAGCCCACGCATGGTTTCATTCCTGAAAACTCACTGTGTACATTATCTCTTTATGCTTTGTATCTTCAGTTTACTTCAAACATCTCCTTAAGGTTTGCCCACTACAAAGGTTATAGAACTTAGGTTTGTCCTGAACACTTTTTTTATCCTTTATTATAAAGAGACTTTTGGGCAAGTCTTTGGATTGGTCTCAATCACAGACTCCTGAATTGAGATCCTAAATTCTCTAAATTTCTCACTAACTTTTAATCTTTCAAATTCTTCTCTTGGTAATCAAAATCCTTACTTGTAGATCTATTTTTGATATAATTTAAACAAGCTTGTATTGACTCCTCACAGTTTTATTTTCTATGAGAAGGACATTTCCAACATCTTTCTCACTTGAAATGTAAATCCACAATAACGTAATTTGGGGATTGCCTAATATAAAAATATTTACATTCATATCCAGAAGCTCTGCTAATGGCAATAGTTTGCAGTGTATATCAGCAAAATTAAAGTCTCTCCAAATGCCACTATTTCCTGCTACATTAGTCTTTAGGGACACCAGAGATAGTCTCCTTATTCATACAACTCAATTTCTTTCCTTCTCCCTGATGTTATGTCCGATGTTTCCTGCCCTTTTCCTTATCTTGATTACACTAAGCATCAAGGACTCCAGACCCTTGGATCAATCCAGGCCTCAGCTACAAGAACCTCCTTTCATTCTGATGACAATATCCACCTCTCCAGGCTTATTCCAGCCAAAACCAGCATCCATTAATGTTTCCTGCCAGTGGAAAATGGATCTTGACAACTTAATTGCCAGGCTCTGTAAAAGCTGTCATCGTCAAGCAAATTCCTGCCAATGTCCACAGCAATGACACCTGAACCTTTTCAGAAAGGAGATATTATATGCAAACCAAATCTGCAGTTAAAGTAGATTGACTCAGCATGTTCTGTCAAGAGCAAAGCAATTCTTTCCCAGCTAAGATTAGATTTGGGGAGTATTTCGCAATAGGAAACAGAATAAAGGGACAGAAGAGCAAACACCTGTCAAGGATCTAAAGAAGGAACTAGAATTTAGAAAACATAACCACAGCCACAGTATGTATCCACTGTTCCGTGTGCCAGCCAAGGTACACAGTGCTCAGCTTTGGGCTCCTGTCCCATGCACAAGGAAGATCCATGCTGTGNTAAACTGTTTCTTCTGCATGAAGGATCTACATGCATAATCCACAAACAGTTGCACTTACATCTTGTAAACAGTGAAAAACTTGACAGGAGTTGCTCAGACCTTCACACAAATGAGTGTTGAAAGTTCTTGTGTTGCAGTTCTAGGGGCAAAATGTGGTGGCAGGAGAAGTCTTGCTGCAGAATGAAACAGGGAGATCCCAAGGAAAGGACTGGACAAGAGTTCTCTAGAGTAGGGAGACTCTTGCAAGAAAATACAGATGTTCTCACAGATGCCAAACAGAAGCCCCAAAGCAAGGAAAGAGAGAGATCTATTCACCAGTCCCCAGGGTGAAAGCAGATGGGCCACGGAGCAAAAATTGTGATACTGAAGACAAAATCCTCAGCTACCCATACACCACTGTTGCATGGTGGGAGTGAGCATCACAGGGATGTAGGGAGAGCCAGGAAAGAGAGCTCTGCAGCACAGATAGAGGGGTTTCCCTGCACATATGGCACCAGGCTCTCCACATCACAACTCAGTTCTTGAAGCAGCAAATGCCTCTAAATTGCTGTGGCAGACTGAAAAAGGTGCCCGGGCCAGAGCACACCACAGGGCTGTGCGAGGCCTCTCCCTTCCTGTAGCTGCGAGAGCAGCAGGGAGTTGGTGGGCAGAGCTTCCTGGGTCCAAATGGACAGACTGCAGAGGACTGAAAAACACCACAGTGGGTTCAAGGTCTGCTGAAGCATCTGCCAGAGTCAACAGTCCTCACTGTATACAAGAACAGCACTCCTATGCCCTGAAGAATCATGTAAGGCCCTAACACCTTCTACCAAGAAAATAACAACCAGTAAGAAACTTAGGGTTGCTGCAGAGAGTATTTTAGCTCACACAGAGGCTGGAGACCAAAGTGTCGGTTCCCTAACGCCAGTTCTGCAAAACCTCAGGAACTGCTGTGAACCACATGAGGTCTGTGGTTATTGGCAACTGACACCCTCAATAAAGTGTAATTTACAGGAAACTGAAGAGTCCCCAGAGCGCTGGTACCTTTCCAGTTTCATAGAGAACTGGTAGGCCTTGTTACCATTTTAAAGGGCAACACAAAGGGTAACCAAGAGGAAACATAAAAGAAATGGTAGCAAATCCCCAACATTTTGTTGGCCTTTGCTTGGTATCCCTCATGAATACCCCACAAGAGCTGTGGTACACACGATACCACTCGGGATGTTCCTCACTGGCCAGCCCTTGGAGCAACCTGCAAAAGGGGGTGGAAAGTAAGAAAAGAGAGAGAAGGGAAGCTGCCAGGAGCAGGATGGAGCCAGCATTGCTGCTCACAGCAGCACAGGCAGTTTTAACAAGTCCCAGTCCTGCACCTTCTCAGTAGACAGTTTTGGAATCTGATTAACCATCCCTTATCACCAGCTGTGATTTCTGTGAGTGATAATTTCTGCCGGCAGCAGGAGAAATTTAGAAGGTGCTCAAATACTGACAGAAGAGGCTACTGGGGCACCAGCCTCATCAGCTCATTGCTTTTCAAGCACAGTTAATGCAGGTTTTAGGGGTCATTATCTGAAAACTTAAATACTTGAAATCAGTACAAATCATAGTAGCTTTCAAGTGCACTAATTTACATTTCCAAGAGTTTATTTTAAGCCACAAATTGTGTACTGCTTTTATAAAATCATGTAGATGTCCCTGCATAGGATTTTAGCTGGAATCAGTGAGCAGACAGCAGAGCACATTTTTACTAACATTCACCATTCTCAAACTGTATAAGTAACATTCAAAAATGTACTTGTTTCATCACACCTTAAAGACAAACACTGCATCCCCCGAAACAGCTAACCAACCCAAAACTAGTGACTCTCACCTGACATGACTCTACTTAGTGAGGGGATTTTCCATGCAGAAAGAGACAGTCATAATTTATTTCTAAATCATAATGTTTGCTCACATTAGAAATCAGCAAACAAAATACAGTACTAACAACCACTTATTGCAGAGTCTGCTGATAATAAAATCAGTTTTTATTATCAGCTACAATAAAACATGATGCATGCATAAGTATTTTGAGAGTTTAAAATCAATTCTCATTAACTGCAGTAGGAAAAGAGACTTGGTAAATTAATTGAAAAAATTCTACATCTTTGGTGGGAGTGAAATTAATTGGTATTAGGTAAAATCCTGTCAAAATGTGAAAGAAAGTCTTTCCAGCCTTATCTGCAAGAGAAAGTGTTTACAGATCAGGTCACAGCTAAAATGGACTCAAACACTGTGTATGTTCATTCAAGGTCTCCTGGAAATGTCCTGCAATAATGTTTATACAAATAAAGAACGTATTTGCTTTAAGTAACAGCTATAATAGAAAGTACAGGAAGTACTCTGGCAAACCGCCAGAGATTTCTGTTAACCCACCAGCAGTGTCTCCTGCCTCTCAACCCTCAACCCCTTCCCAGATCCAGTGACCCCAAAAAGCCAGGAAACCCTTGGCTCAAAGGGCTGGCTTCATCTTAGCATGGTTTCAGAACATAAACTAGAACTATCAGTTACATCTGAAAACACAATCACTTTCCCTTAAAAAGCTTAGGTCATGCCATATAATTGAAATTCTCACTCCTCCATCTGCCCTAGCACTGGGACCCCAAAGGAATGATGGACACTTCTCTCTCTGCAGGAGACAGATCCCAAGAGGGGTGCTGAGGGCCCTTGAGCCCACAGGGGAGTTCGGGCCAAAGCAGAAGGTGACTCAGAAGCAGTGACAGCCCATGGATCACCACAAAGGCTGAGCTTTCTGCACTGCCTTGAGTGTGCCTCAGTGCTTCTGCCCTCTCACAGCAAGAAACACTGCCGGCCAAATTCACACCTCCAGATCCCAGAGACCTTCCCAGCTGTGCCCTCAGCTCCAGCTTCAGTAGGGCTGGGCTCAGCACAACATCTAACACAACCACTCAAGACGTAGCTACTTCCCACTATTGCTCAGAACAAAGTGGTCTGGATTTCCCAGCGCCTCAGATGAGCAGCCTGGAAGATGATACTTACTGCAACATCTAAACTACCAGACCTGAGATAGGGTCCATGCAACTTTCCAAATGTAAACCAATTAAATCTCAAACAACCCTCTGAGGTAGGTAAATATCTTTTAATGTTTGTTTTACAGGCAGGAGAAAAGGGTTGATAGGGCAGTGAAGTGATTGACCCAAGACTCCACAATGAGTCAGTGAGAACCTGACCCCGGTCCCTCCTCACGAAACCCCAGACCACACTTTTCCCTCCTTGGGTCCAACATCTTCACCATGTATTTACAGCAGCTGGTACATCTTAGGGTGCTTATTGCCTAAGGAGCACGTGATTGTAAAGCCAGTGTGGGGATTCATGTGTCCCTCCCATGAGGCTTAGTGAAGAAAAGTGACATGAAGCTGATGAGTTATCTTTATTGTAGAAGCACATTAAGACACAGCGAGGTGGCAGAGACTGCAACAGCACACATGGGGCAGACCTGGGAAGACACCACTGAATCCTCACAGCCTTTTGCCCTCCACCTGAGCAAGGACAGGCCCTGTTCGCTGAAGAAGGGGATGAAGGCAGCTCTGGCAGCCCTGGGGACTTGGCAGCTCTCCTGATGCTCAACATCAATTCTTCCTTTACTTGTCCTATGGAGACAGAGGAGAGAGAATTTATTTTCCATGTTCCAGAAGGCAAAAGGGACCTGAAAGAACTATGAGGAAACCTCAAAGCTGTGATGTCCCCATGCTGTGCAGGGGCTCTGGGCAACCCCCGCCTCTGTAATGGAGGACAGCAGCACGTTGCTCTGCCAGCATCCTCCCTGTTCTGCAAGCATCCTCCCCACTCTCCAGGGACAGCCTGGATGAAAAAACAGAGACAGGGGAAAAGGAATGGGCAGAGCCCACTAGTGCAAGTTCCCACAGGCTCAGCCTCACCATCCCATATTTGCAGAGGAGGAACTCTGTGGAGCCCTCTCTCCCAGTCCTACAGCTTGTCCAGGCAAGGTGGGACACTCCAATCCCTCTGAAACAGATCCCCAAGGACAGGCTGGCCAAGCAGGATAAGCCACTGCTCCTCTCTCCATACCTTTGGTCACGGCTGATCCCTGGTGTTTGCTGGCAATCTAAACTCTGTTACTCCTGAAAGGAAAAGCAAAAATTAAGTCCATCCTCAAGCTTGACCTCTGCTGATTGACACTGGTATCAGTGCGACAGCCCAGCAGGCCAGTTCAGCACCATAGGACAACTGCAGCAAATCCTGGCACAAGAGCAGGCAGGTCGGGCCCCTGCCAGCTAAGCAAAACAAGAGTAATTTCAGCCTGAAACTAGGTGCTTTCCACGTCTATTTTCCAAGGTAAAAGTACTGCTTTTTTGGGGTTTTCCCTCCTTTCATCACCTGAAAAACAGCACAGCAAAACAAAGCATTGTAGAGTAAACTGGGACTTGCCTATCACAAACCTGGGAGTTATTTGTTTGTTAAGAAACAGGTTTAAAAAAAAAAAAAGGAAAAAGAGAAACTGGATATCCCCTTTTTTCCCTGACTTACTGACTAATGTGGCCAGACTGATGACTACTGCTGGGGCAATTTGTGGGAAAACCCTTTGAACAAGTAAAGGAACTGCAAGATATGGAGCATTAGAAGTCAAATGTGCTAGAAAGACCCACAATCAATTCATCCATGTGACATTGCACTGCAGGACCTAGAAGACAGTTAACTTATCAGAAAAAGGTACCCAAACCCAGGACGCCAACCTACATTTCTCACCAATAAAGCATAACAGGATCAAAGGAATTCGGTTACAGCAGACATCCCAGGGAAGGTGGTAAGACCCAACGCTGGCCAGTAGGGACGGGCTGTTTTCTACCTCAGCCGTGCACTGAAACACCCTTTAGTATCAGATCTCCATCAAACCACACTGTTCCCATCTCCTCCTACAAACATCCTTCCCTGATGGCCATCAGGTTACCAGAGTTGCCAGAAACACCTGGAAATCCAGCTGCAGCTTTGCAGGCAGCAGTGGATGCAGGCACTGAGCTGCAAAGGGATGAGGATGTTTGAACACACGTTTTATCAGGCAATCCAGCACTCTACATGGATAACAAATATAATTCCAGAAAATACTACATTTTTGGGTAATAATTTCTTATCTTCCTCTGAAACATTTCACATTCTGCACATTGCAACTCTCTAAAGCTATTTCTGATTCCAAAAGCACTGCTGGAGCTGGTTTCCTCTGGGTTTTGGTAGCATATATTGAATGCCTGAATCTTCATTAGAAAGAAAAATTCATTATACTGCAAGTGAGCAGGAATCTCTGTACTGAAAATATAATTGCTCTGTACATTGTTTATAAGATCCCATAAATTCAGTCTGATTCTTCAGGAAATGTAATAAACATAAAGAATAAATCATTGTGCATGGGGGCTTTTGTTTAGCTTTTCTTGCCCCACAGAAAAAGCTTATCACTTTAATTGCATTCAACTCTCATTGGAATACTTAACATAGCTACAAGCTGTGACTTTCAGTAAATGGCATCCCCCTCCAATTGCAGCATCTTGAGCTGTAGCAGCTTAGTAAAACATGAAGCAGTAAGGAATTCCAGACCAGACACAGTTTTGTGGGACTCCTTTCTATTTTTCAGTTGCCACAGCGTCTCCTTCTGTCCCGGGCAGCATGAGGACAGTCACTAACAGACTCACATACTGCTTGCTTTGCCCTGTGCCCCAAGAATTCACAAGCCAACAGCAGCTCCATCTCACTAAAAGGTGAAGACACAAAGGCCATCACAGGCCAATTTGTTTCTCCCTGCACTACAGTTTCTTCCACTTCGAACGAAGTTTAGAGCACTCTGCTTTACAGGAGAGGAGTAAGGGATGTTTGGCTTTTAGTGTTTTGGGGATCTGCTAGCATCCTCTCACTGAGTAGAGGAAGGCATGGCATGACACTGTGACGTGACAGTTCTCATGTCCCATAGCTCTTTGTTGGCCACAAACACATGGATACCACATTCACAAGCCAAAGCTCCCATGCAAAACATTACAGAAATGTCATTGAATCAATACTTGGATTCTCCGTGGGTTTGGAGAAGGACCAAATCTATTTCTTTGGGGATGAATATTCAGTTTCTCAAGAGTTCATGCCAGTAAAGGTAGTTCTCCCTAGGTGCTACAGAACATCCCATACACGCAACAGACACGAACTGGTAAACACTGGATGCCAATCCAAGTGCTGGAGACTGTCAAGCTTCTACTGGTAAAAAGACAAAGCACAACCGAGAAATATTTAACTCAGCTGCTATATGGGATTACACAAGATGTCAAGACTCAAGACCTTTCCTGAAAGTACGCCACCTAGTGAATAATTTCGATTTCCCAACGTTCTCCATGGATATTATCTAGGGAAGGAGCTGTTTATGACTTATACAGTTGTGGACTTTCTAGCCTCACCAAAGTCCCAGGAGGAAAATCAGGTGTTTTCTCAGACACATCACTCTCCTCCCATACAGTCTAGGCAAAACACAGACTATGCCCTAGTTATGTGTTAAATCTAAGTCTCAATCTGTATTTAAATATCTGAACCATGAGCACCCATTCCTGGAGCTCTAAATCCTTCCACAGATGGCAGAGGCCAAGGTTGGCTCCCAGTAGGCACATGGATTGAAAAATGGGATACTACACTCAGCAAGAGGCACTTTTTTCCTGCACATCTCAGCAACATTCCCTCCAGGAAAAGAAAAAAATAAAACGTGGGGGGAAGATTGCAGACCCAACATCTCTCTTCCCTCTCAGCCAGTGTGGCTGAAGAGTAGCTACAGAGCATGACTTTAATTAGTCCTCTGTTAATTGAAAAAAGTTAGCTCTGTTATTTAACCTGCCAGCAGGGTCAAGGGTGTGGACGCCCAGCTACTGCTGAAGGGCACAGTGGGCAGCTGGTAACCGACTGCCAGATACTTCTCATTCCTCACTCCCCATTGTGGCTGCCTGGATCAGATCCCCACAGGCTAAGACTGTGCCAGCAGGGGAGTTTCTTCAGAGGAAAGGAAAAGATTGATGTTTGGCAGCTCGGTCATGGCATGCCGCTTACCACTTCAGGGGCAGGCTCTCTGCACTCGCCTTGATAGTTTACCGTGATGTAGTTTGAAGCTCTCCTGCAAAGGGAGGACAAGACATTGCTTATTATTCCCTTGCAATGCCACAGCTCTCTGCCATCAGCACGGCAGTCCTCTGTGGACTCCTTAATGCTTTGATGCTACTTCCAATATGATGGCATTTATTACTCCCCAAACAATCTTATGATTGGGCAGAAAGGGAATAGGGGACCCCGGCAACTTGTGTATCTTAATTAGCTGTCATCAGATTAATCTCAGACATTTTGATCTATGTTTGCTTAACAGCAAAGCACCAAGGACACACTTGATAGTGAGTCATGATGTATCAAAACAAACACTGTTCTGCAAAAGACACTCGGGAATGGTGGATGGCCTTGTATTACTGAAATCTCTCCGCCTACTCACATGGCAGCTGAACACAAGTCACATTCATTTTTGTATGTTTTCCCATCAGTGCCACAGACTGGTTGTGAGGATTCGCTGCAGAAAATCCTTCCACCCTTTACCCCATGCAGAATTCGATCACAATCCAGCTGAAGAGACAAAGAAATCACATTTGGTGCTAGTTCACTTGAAAGACCCTCCTTTATAGGACTGACAAGTACTCATAAGCCAAGCTGTGCAGAGGGCCTCTCTGCCCTGGAGAATAACACCTCCAGCCAGACTTGGAACAAGATTGTGCATCTTGTTGAACCAGAGAGTCAAGCTTTTGGGACAGAGCCCTCATGCTCCACTCACCCAATCCACCTCAACACCGTAATCCAAGAGCAAGTTTATTTCTCTCATCATGGATCCAAAAGACAACAAAAACTTCTGCTACCTGTTCCTAGTCCTCCTTATTGGGGCTTTGATACCACTTCATATCCAAGAATGAAGATGAAACCCACTGGCCAAAATTAAGGAAAAACATCTCCAGCAGACTGGCGCTGCCCGAGGGCGGTGTGACACGCAGCACAACTTCTGCCGCCCACTGCGCCAAGAGACACGAACATATCTGAGCAGCTATGACTAATGAAGGGTGCCCTCTTGTTTCCTCTCGAGCATGGCAACGGGAACATTTTGGCACAGTTTTCCTTACAAACTACACACGGCACAGCCAGGACAAACTCAAAGCACAAGGAACGACCTTTGGAGACCCTGAAAAGCCTCTCACACCCTACGAGCAGAGCGGGGCCGGTGCTTGCAGAGTCATAGCAGATTTCCAACAGCAGAGGTCAGGGATAGCACAGCCTGTTCCCCGGTACACACAGCCCCTTCCTCAGCCCTGCCGCCCACCGCTGCTCCAGCCATCGAGAAGAGACCAAGACGAGAAAGTGACTAATGGGCTCCCAACCCCACCTTCAAGTGCTAAAAAATACGTTGCAACAACAACCGTCAAAGGGGTGCAATGGGACAGAGAGGACGTTCCACTTCCCATCTCACTGGAAACGGAGCATGTAGCACAAAAGTATCGTTTATCAACAGTCTTACGGGACAGGAAGCACCACAGAGAAGGAGGATTTCATGCCAAGTGAGACGGGGGGGGGTTTCGGCGGCATTGGGGTGCTGTGAAGGCACCTGCTGGTTAAACACCACTTACTAATTTCAATAATGCGCTGCTTCCTCCCTCATCTGAGTAATTATTGGTGATGTGAAAGCAGACAATGCTGACCTTTGCAATCCTCTGCTCGATGCCTTCCTACGCACCAGACACTGCTGCCCAGGGCAGGTGGCCTCCCCACCAGCAGCCCCACATATCACAGGTGCTAGCAGCCATTGCCACCAGTTCTGTGACAAAATCCCAAAATGGCCCTGGATAGAGGAGAGGAGCAGATCTGCTCCCTAAATCACCTCTCATCCGTCAGTTCATCAGCATCCACCCCGCTCTGCTGCTACCAGGAAATACCACTAAGCCCTGAAGCAGACTGGCCTTATTACACCTAATGCTTCCTCTAGAATGCATCAAAATTGCTGCACCTGAACTACCTACTGTATTTTTAACTCAAATATTCCTTTGCTAAAAGCAGTCAGTAACAGAGGCTTCAGGGAAAATTAAGGCAATTGGTAGTAAGTTATCTCCAAACCCATAGAAACACATTTCCTATCTCTTTCAAAATGTTATTTAAATGACTGTATGCAAGTGCTGGGGGAATTAAAACATCAGGTAATTTTTTTTTAACCATCCTACCTCTTGACAACACCCTATGACAGTGAGATCCACAGTTTAGTCACCCTTTTTACAGTAACTTATTTTCTCTTATTAGTTCATATTTTCCACTTTTAGCCTTGCTGGAACTATTCCATTTTCCTTTCATGAGAAGGGAGAGTAGACTCCCCCACCTTCCTCCCACATTATTCCATACACAGTTTTCATCTGCTGCTCAGTGTTTCCCCCTTTAGCACTCCCTCCTGCTGCCAAACTTGTCCTCATTCCCTGGTCAGTTCCATTACCCTGCTCTGGCCATCACCTTTATCCCAGCAGCTTCTCAGCACTCCTTACCCCACTTTGGCTGCATGTGTGGCAAGCATCCAGCCCGAGTTCAAAACCAACACCCCCATAGCTGGTGTACTTCCATAAAGAGCCAAGCCCTGCCCTCTGCTTCAGTGCCAGGTGATACAGGGGCTGTGGCATCAGGGTACAGATACTTTCACTCATTCAAACCCTTCCAAGGACACAGGGCCAAGTGAGAAGCTTGAAGGTTATAGCAAGAACAGGAGCATCTGTTTGGAAAGGAACAGGGGCGGCTCAGCACCAGCAGAAGAGCACCCCATCAGAGAGGTCCCCATTTCTGCCCACACAGCTGCCATCCAAGGTGCAGGAGGTGGCTTTACCATCTGGGACTCATCAGTGCCTCTGCTCTGTGACTTGCGGCCAGGTGACCGGTTGCAGTTCCTGCCACGCTGAGCTGTGTTTCCTTGTGGGCTGGCAGAGAGAGCAAAGAGTTCATTACACCACTCCTCTCAAAAAGGGGGAGCAGAGTGCAAACCCACCCTCACCCCACAACTCAGAGAGCTCTTTGCACTATGGCATCCACCCACCCACTGAGACCGGAGAGGGCAAAAAGCCCTCCCAGCCACATGCTAACAGGTAGGCAACCAGCAGCAGGACACAGCATTGCCCTGTGCTCAGCCCAGATGTACCACCACCCCAGAGCTCTCTACCCCCATGTCTACTGGCATCACTTGGTGGAAGGGGGGGGGGCATGAAGGAATTGCACCAGTTAGAAGCAAGAAATCTCAGTGTTCCCCAGAAAAGGCTCTGAAAAAGCAGCAGCTGAGTCCTGCTCAGGTCCAGCAGCTATAAAACAAATAGGAGTGCCTGACCAGTGCCCAGAAAGCATGTGGTGCACCAGGAACTGCCTCTGAGCCAGGGAATGAGGATAAGCCAGGGGCAGGCACACATGGATGCACTGCCAGGAATCAGGGTTTGCTGGACAAAGTGTCCTGAGAGGGATTCTGAGCACAGCAATCCCTGGTGCTTTGTACACACAAAGTCAAGGCCAGAAGGAGCAAGGGTTGCATGAGAACCATGCCTCACTATGCAGCTCTTTCCCATCACCAGCTTAGCCAGTGGGAAAATGTGCTGTACTGAGCACCAAACAGGACAACATGGACTTTGCCATGACAGACATGGCCGCTTGTGGGCTGTTGAACCATTCCTGCTCCAATTAACCTCCTAACCACTCCTAGGAAAATACACATAGGTGGAAGGAGGTAGAAACCAATGTCAGGGTTTGTAGTGTGTGGGGAGGGACAGGCAGCGATCCCAGGTGCTGATGAACTCACCCTCTGCCTGATGAGAAGGGACGTCTTTCATTTAAACCCTGCCGTGAACCACCACAGCTCTTCTGCAAAAGGGGCAGCATCACATTCAACAAGCACAGAAACAACTTT
This sequence comes from Pitta sordida, assembly GCA_013390025.1. Taxonomy (NCBI): domain Eukaryota; kingdom Metazoa; phylum Chordata; class Aves; order Passeriformes; family Pittidae; genus Pitta; species Pitta sordida. The sequence goes on from WEKX01028141.1 coordinate 975,452, forward strand.
TATGCAACTAGAGAAGTAGAAAAGCTAAAGCAGCTCCTGCCTTCACTCCTCCTCCTCCCAGATCCAGAGAATCACAGGGCTATTCTTAGAGAAGCAGATTTAACGTGCTCCAGACCCACCAACCATTTTCATCAGAGGGCTTGTGGGGAGTCTGAACCTGCCTTTTATCTCTCATAGCAGCATACCATCAGGAAAGTGAGGGACTGTTCTTCCAGATCTCAGTGTGTCCAGTTCGTATGCACACACCCAGGACTATCCCACAAACGAGTGAGGCTTCGCAATACAACAGGTGCCTTCCCCATTATTTGCTGGCTACAGCATCTAAGCACTATGGTCACCACAGGCTGACCACAGGCAGTGTCTGGCGATCCAGATGCCACAATCTCACCAGACCTTTTCTCTGAGCTCAGCATAGGCTCCAAGCTCCATCTCACCTGGTATGTTCTCTCTGAAGTGGGCAATCTGTTGCGCTGGGCAGTTCCACCAGACTGACCTCCTCTTTGAGCTTCCTTTTTGCTGGAAGAAGGGAAGAGGATAAAAAAAAAAGGTAGTGCTATGGGAGTGTGTCACCAGCACCCAGAGCTGCCCTGTAAGCCATCATCATGCCATTAGGCACCACCTCCTCATCCAGAGTCCCTGTTCCTGGTGGTCCTGTTCCTAATTCCCACCCCTGAGCCTTCTCCCTTCTCCTCACCATTCCCACTGTATGCTACATCCTGGATCCAGGTGGCTGCTTTCATACCAGGGCTGCTTCTGCATATGCTCTATGGGAGTAGAGAGAGCATCTGGAAGGCAAAGTACACACATGGGAAACTCCTCAGGAGCTGCCCGTGCCCAACAGTCCCCTGGGAAAGGGGCTGCTCTCTGTCAACCTTGCTTCTCCTCCTCTAGTCCATGCTGCTTCTCACCTGCCCCTGGGCCCTTAGCACTGAAAGGGTAGGATGAGGGGCAATGGCTGGAGCCCTACTGTCCAAGCACCTCTCAGAGGGCCACTGGGAGCCAGGACTCTCCCAGACAACACCCAGATGCAACTTCACAGGCAGAAGCTGCAATTTTGCAGCTGGAGGTTCCCCCCTTTGCTGTTGTTGCACATAGGAAACTACTCACAACTTCTCAGCACACATGAGACATTTGTTGGTGTGCTGCTTGCCAGAGGCATCCCGGACAGGGTCATTCTCCCTCGTGCAGGACAGTCGTCCACTGGCTTCATACTGGGAGCGAAATTCACTGCAGTCATTCTGCAGAAGAAGGGCAGTGGGTTAGGGCACCCTGTCCTCCTTACCTTATTGATCTGATCTTAAACTTGGGCTTCCCTGCCAGGAAAGCATTGAACCATCACAAATGCATCCCAGGAGAATCTGGGTGGAGGTGAGAGAAGAGGGTGTGCAATACCAGCCACTTAGCATATCAACAGAGGAGTGAGTCAGAAAAATTCCAGATCCTTTTGCCTGCACAGCACGTGTTGGGAGTTTTCCAGTGTAGTCCAACTAATTATTATTCTCTTCATTGGGTTATCCAAAGCATGCCAGTGATGTGACCGACAGGGTAATAAAGTCACTCCCTCTTCTCCCAACATCCTTAATACATAGCTACAGCCTTTTCCCAGATTGTAGCTCAGATAATTTTCTTTATAAAGTGGGTAGTGTCCTCCAAATCAGCCACACTTTGGGATCAAAGTCAATCAAGAAGCAGCAGTTAAAACACAAAAGCACAATGCAAACATACTTAAAATCCACAAGCAGAGGAAGGTTGTTTGGAGAGTGGATTATTAATTTTCTCCTTGTTCAAAAGTACTGTACAGAAACTGTGTTAACTTGCCCCTGTTATGTAACCTGGATGGAACCATTCAGTCCCCCTTGATTGCAACTATTCCACAAATTGCAATAGGTAGTTCCAAACAGCAAGTACAGAGAACAAGCAAATTAATTCCACTTACCCTTTCTTTTTACAGAAAAGAAACAACACTTGCAATTTTCTGCCCATTTTGTACACAGGATTTGTGATAGCTTGCATGAAGGTCCTTAGCAGATCCTTGGTCTGATCCTTGGTTTTGCTTAGAAAATGTTCCCAAAGGTTGCTCAGAAGTTTACAGCAACTCATCCTCTCTGCCAGGAGCAGATTTCCCCAGTGTTTTCCATCTAGGGCATCTCAGCCTCCAGCTCCTCAGCTTTGCCATCAGACTAACACTGGCAAACTACTGAGTGCAAAGCCCCATGTTTCCCCTAGAGCCACACTAGCCATAGGTAGGAGAGACGATCCAGTGCAGGAAGAGCCTGCTCCTGCTGTGCTCAGCAGTCACAGTGCATTGCTCCCATCAGAAAAAAGTGTTGCACCCACTCCCTGGGGGCTCCCCATGAGCCTCACTGCTTCCCCCCACCCCCACCAGGACGTGCTCTCATCCCTGTGCAGTTCAGGCAACAGTTTTCCTCTCTGACTAGCCCAGGAAATCCCTCCCAGGCCCTCTGTGTCTTGTCCCCTGGGATCAGCCCAGCTCAGCAGTCCAATTCTCTGCCTTCCCCTAATAGCCCCTCTCAAACACTCTTCCTTTGAACCCGCATTTCTGGAGCCCTGTTAACTTCACGACCTCTGCTACAAAAATCTCACTGAGTACATCCAAGCCGTGCATGTGCCTTTTTCATGGCCTGTCATATCCCTAACCCGCTAATAAAGGCAGGGCTTTCTTATCCTTTGTCACTTCTAACCAATGAGTAGGAAATCTTGTTAATCACTGACTGTGTGATCTTGCACTGCCATTACATTTTATCTTGTTTCCATTACTCCAGGCCTCAGCGCTATCCAATTAGTCTTGAGTGATCTGCTGATCCTCTTTTGCTGATACTGCCTCCCAGCCTTGCCATCAGCAAATTTCACTTACTTCTATTTTTTGGTGCCGAAGTCATTAGAAAAAGCACTAAATCAGGATTATCCCCAAGACTGAGGCTTAAGGGGGCCGCACCAGTCCTTACCATAGCAGGAATCCAGAGATAAGTGTTGGAAAGTGAATGTTTTCCCACCTTACAGAGCTGCTTTTGCCAGCAAAGCATCAGCACACAGGGACATGGTGGCTGCAGCATGCCAGGGAAAAGATGGCGAATGGCAGCTACATGAGAACAAGGTTTTCAACCAAAAAAAAGCTAAAACTGAGCGACAGACCTGAAGATAGCACGAGGCTGAGCTCTTCTCCCAGAACACAGTGATCTCAAGCTGTATAGAGTTTGTATTTAGCTTTTCACACTGTCAGCAGCACTGACCTCTCTACCCTTGAGCCAGGATTCAGGACAGCACAGCACACCTGGTTTCCTACTCTGTTGGGGTTTGCTTATACCTAGATCCACAGGTCAGTAGGACAGACCATAACCTTCAACGTCTGAGGGATCCAAGAGCACGAATAATAAAAAGGGAGGGAAAGGAAAATGGATCTCAAAATCAAAGTCAGAGGAGACCAAGAAACTGAGTAAAATAACTTTTTCCCCATCTTGGGTGAAAATTCCAATAAAGTTCCATATTAACCCGACTAATAGTTTAATCTCACCTTATTTTTTCCTTGTCTGTTTTTAGATAACTGCCGCTCCTTCTCCCTTTTGCTGGAAGGGAAGGAAGATGAGAAAGTGAATACCAGGGTGTGCCAGGGAGGAAAGCTTTTCCCCACCATCACCTGCAGGAGGGGCAAATGATCCCATGACCTTTTTCTTTACTTACAACTTCTCTGCACACATGATGCATTTATTGCTATGCTGCTTCCCAGAGGCATCCCGGACAGGGTCATTTTCCCTGGTGCAGGTAAGTTTTCCTCTCCTGAATAGATCCCGAAACTCCCGACAGTCATCCTGTGCAAATGCCAAAAGCATGGGTTGACACACTGCTGACAGGGAGACGCATCTCCCACAAATCCACAAAGGATTATTCACCCAATGAATTACATTTCAAACACTATTTTATTTCCTTGAGGCGTAACTCAGTGTAAAACCATAGCATGCAGCATAAAACAAATAAAACAGTATGTTTAGATGAGCAGATCTGTCTTTTGCATCCAGGATAGCCTTATTTCTAATAGAAAAGACATGCAAGAGCTTGCCCGAAGGACCTGAGTTCTGCTCTAAGTATAAAATCTACAATTTCAGTGAATTTTAAATGAGAAAGTCAGTTTTCCCATCTCTCCTGAGAGAACATACTACCAAGAATTTTAAAATTCATGCACAGTAAAAAGATGAAGCTGCAGGCATAAAAAACCGTCATCCTTACACACCGCACATCCCTAGGTACTGGAGAGTAAGAGGTGGGTGTTTTTACCTTCCACTTAATCTGATGGTATGTGTTAATTAAACCAATGCACTCTTTCAAAAAAGGCTTTTGTAGCAAAACCTGCTTAAGCATTTCAGCCCAGCCTTTACTTTCACAGAATCACAGAATCACAGAAAATTATGAGTTGGAAGGGACCCACAAGGATCATCTAGTCCAACTCACCATCTAATACCCGTACAGCGACCAAGAGCACATCCCAGAGTATAATAACAACTTTCTTCTGAACAGCTTTCCTGTAACTTTCAGGGCAGGTCTGCAGCATAAGAAATGCACTGTACATGTTAAGTCTTTAGGTTCATTTATGCAGCACTTACAACCTTATCTGCCATGTGATCTGTAATACATTTTTCCCCCTCACACTGTGTAGGGGAGATGGTTTGATAACTTATCCCAGCTCTGCAGATGGGGAAGTCAAGCCTAGAAAATTACTTGCCAAAAACCAGACAGAAAATCCATGGCTTAACAAAGAAACTCAGTGTAGGTCTGTTTCTGATGCTGTAAAACTGTCCTTCTGCCTTCCAGACCACACTTCGGCAAGTCAGGTGTTTTAAAAGAAGAGCTCCCTTAGGACAGCTATGCTTTACAAAGCCTTTGATTTGCCCAGACACACAAGAGCTAAAAAGCTACCCTGCTTAACCAGATGTAATAAATAAATAAATCACCCCTACCAACACTATCTGATGGAAACCAATTCACTCCTATCTAGAATAAAAACCTAAGACTAAAAAGACAGCTCCCTCCACATAAAGGCCTGTTATCTAGAAAAACAGCTATGGGTAAGAGAAACCAGCCAGGTGCATCCAGAAGATAAACAAGGGACAATTAGAGCCGGCCTGTTCCCACACCCTGCCCTAGTCAGAGCACTCATGTGCCAACATTGCTATTAATTATTTGCCAGATGCCAATGGTGTGCCTTATAAACAGGCAGGTATCCTCCCTAGAGTGTGCTCTGGGTCAGGCACAGACTGTATGTGCCGTGTCAGTAATTGCCCGACTGGGATGAGATTGCCTGGGAGGAGCCACGAGGCGTTTAGGTTTCTTTCATGCTCATGGATGGCACCAAGCCTCACTCTCCTTCCCAAGGCCAAGCATGTTTACCCTGTTCCCACTGCGAGCACATTGCTGGACCCTTTCCCATGGGCCAAACCACCGTTTCCCATCCTGCAGACAAGGAAGTGCACTTGGGAAACGTGTCAGAGGCAGAAGACAAAGCCACCGCACCGTCCCCTCCTGTCAGGCCAATAAAACTGGCTTCAGCAGCGATGTTTCACCTCACCTTTCCCAGGGAGTTCACGTTCCTGTTCGCCTCTCCACCACTCCCTTTGTTTGAGTCTCTTTCCCTGCAAGAAAGGGAGGTGTGAGTGACAGAGCAGCTGCAGTCCTTGGATGAAAAGCCAAGATATGCTGTGATTAAAGGCCAGTCCGGCTGACCCCACCTCCTCATTGTGCAAGGCAGCAGGATGGACCAGCACTGGGTGTTTAGCATCTCTGCACTGGGGGCACTGTGCCATCCTTTGTCGCTGCTGAATACCCAGGTCCCTCATCCTAACAAACATCATCTACAGAAACAAGAAACTAAATCCACATCAGTTTTCACTCTGCATTTGCTTCTCACACCCCACAGCGAGCCCTCACCATGTGATGAGCTGGAGAGAGCTACTGGGTTCACAGGTTTGCTGAAGAGCTACTAACTGGTCTGACTGGCCCAGGATAACACAGATCCTTCTGTGAGCAGGCTCCTCACTATGGGAGGAATTGTCATGTTGTGGATAGGCAGGATGCCCACTGGAGCCAGCAGGCAGTCAATACTCACAGCAGCCTCTGGCACATCATGCACTTGTTAAGGTCTCCTTTGCTATTCGGGCTGCTGAAGGGCTCCTTGGTGGTGGGACAGGAAAACTTCCCACTGCGCAAAAGTGACCAAATTTTCCTGCACTCATTCTGAAAAACAGAGGTGACCAGTCAGCAGAGATCAAGATACTGAGAACAGTTCATTCACATTTCATCTTTTTTGGGGGCTGCTACATGCTCTCAACAGCATCAGTTTGCTCACACCAGGCCTGGGGTTGCCACCCTCCTCCTGCCCATCCGTCACCACACATGGTACAGGCTGTACCCAGAGCCCTGCTCTTGGCCTTCTCTGAGGCAGAAAAGGCAATGAGAAAGCCCCAAACCCACTGAAAGAACTATTAATTATGTGAAAAGGAACATACATTCAGGAAATATATATTGAATTTGCATACAAATGCAAATTGCTACCTGCTGTAGTGAAGGACTATGTTATAAAATTAGTCAAGAGCAGAAAATACAGCCCTAGAAGGGCCAGAGGGATGCAAGAGGAATGAATGGAGCAGAGTGACCAGAGATCAACTCAGAAGACAAGCACAGAAAAGTACAGCCCTCTCCAGAAGCAGAGCAGTAATATTATGTGATGCTGCAGCAGCCCTCTGCCTCTTCTGGGTAACTGAAATGCAGACGAGGGAAAAGCAATGAACCGTTTAGTTATTTTTGGCTACCGTGTTCTCCAAAAGGATCTTTACCAAGGAGACAAGCTTGTTTGATTAAAACATGAATGGAAGTGACTTCTCAGTCATCGAATCAAATTATTTTCTCAGACTCAAAGGACTTGCCTTAATTCTTTTAATTATGAAACTCGCGAATAATCAGAAGAAGGGGTTTCTGACGGATCAGAAGTTATATTCTAAAATATCATTAAAAATATAATTCATGCCATTTCTAACTCCAATTCATGAGATTCCCAGCCCAGAGCTGTTTGGATATGTTCTCAGTGTTATGCACCAAACACACTGTCAGCTAGAGACACTGCTGTACTACCAAAGTATTGTCTCTAAATACAGAGAGATTCACTGCTTTTTCCACCACTGAAAAAGTATTATGATGTCTAAGTATAGTCCATCTAAATGACTTTGCTCAAAGCATGCATTAAGCAGTGTAAATTGGCAAAACAAAAGGAGAATCAGAATAGAAGAGGTTGGACTTGCCTTAATCGAAGCTTGGCTGGCAACATCTGTGACAGAAAAACCAACAATGAAACAAAAATCTTTGAAGGGAAATTTTAAAGCAAAAGCATTTAATTAAAATAATGCTGTTTCCTAATCCACCCAAATTCCTCTTGATAAGAGCTAATCCAGTGCATTATTTTACACTGATGGAAAGGACTGGGCATTAGAGACTTTCTGAACATTGACTTTCTTGTCATGCAAATGCAAAAGCACATTCTGTGTGTCTTTGTGCCCTCCTTTACTGTGTTACTTCTCAGGCTTAAAATCCAAGTTCCAAGGATAGTTCAGTAACTGTTCCTCCATTATTCTAGACCCCTGCCTTGGTAGTTGTATCAACCTCACAAAATATTTTTGCCTTTCTTCACCATCACTTAAAACTAGGCTATCAGAGCTAGGCCATATCATTGTTGTTTGTTTAAAGCGACAAATCCATGTTCAAGGTCCATTCCACTGGCAGTACCTCACACAAATTACTAAATTAATACTGAGTCAGCAGGTGAGTAGCCAATACATATTTCTTTCTACTAAGCCACTTAAAGCTGGTATAATATTCAGTTTCATCCTCTTTGATATCATCAGTAGCATCACAGGAAACCACCAAGAAATCCTCCATTATCTCTCTTTCAATACAAACAGGCAATAAATTGAAAGACCATTGCATCAAGTCTACCTCCTGATGAAGTGTCTCTATTGTAGCCAAATTATTGCAGCCATATAAAAATGTATTCCTTAGCAAGTGTTGACAAGGAATTACCATTTTCCTGAATTTGTCAAAAATTGTATTATATTTGTGTTCAATGTTGGGCTTTTAATGCAAAAATTCAATCTGGTTGGAAATTGGTATTCTTCCACTTCAACAAATGAGGTTTGGGGTTTCTGTTTGTTCTTAAACTGTTAATTCTATTAAAAATAGAATTTTTTTTCACCTACCAGTAAAACTCCACTTTTACATACAAGATCATTATCAAGATGTGTTATATCAAACCAACGCATGTAGTACAGCAGTAAGAGGTGTGGTCTTCTGTTATGCCACTAAACTTTTTAAACAACAAGGGCTCTAATCCTCTCTCTCACTTCTTTATGGGAACTCCCAGGTTGCATCCTCTGCCAGTCCCAGATTTCAGCACAGAGAACATCAGAAGTTACTAACCTGAGAAGAAGCAGAAAAATGCCAGAGCAAGGACCACCGAGGCACCTTCTATTTTCATGGTGAGGGTGGCAGCTGTTTGCCTGTGTTGACTCTACTAGGGCATTGCTTAATGAAACCCAAAGAAAGGGCTCAGGTCTGATCACATATATATAGATGACCAGATTCTCCGCCTTTGTTATGACATAATCTTCCCAAGAACCATCATTAGCTGAAAAAACCAGTTTGTTGACACTACTCTAAATTCTAATGATCCCATTAACACAATTAATTTCCATAAGGATGGGACATATTTGAGTCACTCCCTGCGTTTTGTCAAGGTAAGAAAATTATAAATAGATTTCGGATCCCCCACAGAGCCAGAGGGATTCTTGCCATCTTTAGGGTAGTTCATAAGACAGCAGGTACTCCAGTCATCACAGCACTAATACCCGCTTCATATCTCAACAAAATAGCTGAAAGGGTTTTATTTTAATAACTTGGCTTGAGAAGAGACAACAGGAAGGCCATGTCACTCAAACCTCTGGAAGTCAGTCTGCTTTTATTAAAGCACCTCAGTATGAACCTAAGGAGTAAACATTCAGTAAAGGCTGAAAAACATCAAGTTTCGTTGAAATTCTTTGGGTTCAGGTCACATAGCAGCTGTGTTAATGATAAAACCATACTGCCACATCCTCATCCTTTCCCTGTTGTCTTCAGGAAAAAATTGCACTATGTATTAGTGAAAACCTTTTCTCAGCACAGGTGGGAGTTGACAAACCATATAGATGCTGCTCTTCGAGGTGCTCACAGAAGTGAGTTATTGATGCTAAAGGCTTCAGTGAAGCAGCCTTGCTCTGGTCTCTCCCAAGGAAGAGATAAGATAAAGGTAATCATCCTGGCAGGGTTTCCCAGGAGACTTGAGAGAGGAAAATAAAGATGACATCAAAGTTTTGGAATGTGATTTACGTGGGAAGAAGCTGTGTGCCTTGTTCTCCAGTGAAAAGAGAAGAATTTGGAGAGAAAAGTCATTTGCAAGGTTTGAAAGGGGATAAATGAGTCAGTCAAGCAGACCAGAGTGATGAGGGACTCAAACACAGGCTGTGACTGTGCAGTACCATCTGAGGAAGAAAACATACTTCTGCATGACATATGTGTTTGGCCAGGCAGGCCACCCCAGCTCTGTACAACTCCTTGTAATAAATTGCTGCCACACATTTCTGAAATCAGAACAGTTGTTAGTGTTTACAACTGGAGCCAAAGCCAAGCAATTAGAGTCCTACTTTGGTGCGTTGTCACCCTTAACATTTCTTTTCAACTCAAAATGAAATCATGTGCAGGCTTACACAGTGGAGAGTTGGAAACAGAGAAGTAAACTGCCCGAGGTCATACAGATGGTTCATGGCAGATGTGAAGAGCTGTCCTGAATCATGAAATAATTTCTGGATGCGTATTTGGGTGTGGAATTAGAGGGGAGGCCAACAGGAAGAAAAGTAAACTAAGGTGATACAGCATGTGTCAGTAAATCCTTGGGAGAACTAGAAGAGAAAAAGCAAAAATGGGTATGGTAGTTTAAAAGTGGTTAGAGCTAGGAAATCTATCTGAAGGACAAAAACAAAAGATGTTATTTGTTACTGAAGTGTCTGTCCGTGAGTCAGCCATGAGGTGGGAGGGTTTGGGAAGGGGAAGAGCATTTTTTAAATGGTTTTTTTTTTCCCCCTCTAAAAGTTCTATTCCTACAGAGAAGTGAAACAATTCCCTGATTTAAGGCAGCTGGCTGACTGCCCTGTTCCTGAAGGAAGCAGAGTGGGTGCCAGATCTGGTCAGACTGGCCAGGTGAGAGCAGCTCCCGACCTGACAGAGTAGAGAGAGACAAGGAAAAGGAGAGAGAGATGCAGGTCCTGACACCACACTGGCCCTGTGACCACCCTACCTCTCCCCCATATTCTTACCACTGCAGCATCCTGTCCACCAACTGTACCCACACCAATACGTGGAAGAAGGTCAGAATAGTCCAAACACATCTTGATATCAAAGCCAGAACCACATTCAGTAACAAAATTCTAAGAAGAAAAGGAAAAAAAAGAAAAAGAAGGATTTCCATCTTAATTACTACTGGGTAACTACAACGTCCAAAAAAAATGCAGCAATGGTACGAAATGTGAAGAGAAGGATGGAAAGAACCCAGCAAAGCCATATGGTTTGAAGGATTTGCTTGTGTGTGCTTGAGTTACACAAACCTGAGCAGAATAATGAGGGATGACAGCAAGAGTGTATTAAGCAAAAACCTTGTCTGACTCACTTGATTGCTTGTATTGATCGATTTACACTATATTGATCCATTTACCCTATAAAGTCTCAATCCTGCACTGGAATCCAGACAACCCATTAATTTCCATAGGAGTTCTTATTGGAGAACTGAATCTGTAAAATATGATCCTGATGCTTGAGCAATGCATTTAGTACAGCACCTTGCTAATCTTAAAAATTACACCAAACAGCTGAAGAGCAATATACCACTGAGAAAAGCAGCTGAGGGCAAGAAGAGACATGGCAAATACTCTTTTGTTCATGTCTCAGTTAAAATTTTGGAAAAGTAAACAGCACATAATGACGCTATGCCTGGTAGGACAGCCCTCACTGGATCTATTTTTCACCACATTCTGTTAGAAAAACAGGCATTGGGATAAAAATAATCATGAAGAAGCAACTATGAAAATGCAGTAGAAAATGGGAACATAGCATGAAATTTAGGGAAACTCTCATCTGCTGAAAACCCAAGAGGCTGTGAGGAATCCTAAGGACAAAGTCCTACAGCCACCAAGCTGGGCTGGCACTGTAGTGGGCAGGATACAGCCACAGGGGCCATTCCCTCTGCAGAACCCCAAGGAGAATGGGGAAGGGGGTCCAATAAGCAGCCAAATGATTCACACCCCAATTAGTGATGAACATTACACTCCTTTTCCTATGGCAGTTCTTCCCTTCTCTGATGCTCCCACATTTCACTCCCTCACATCGTGTTCCTGCACAGGAATGTATCTATAGATAGATAAAAATAATTGACATGCCTTGTCCACTCAAGGAGTTGTTTTTCTTCCCATTAGCAAAATGGCACTGTTTTGCAAACAGGATCACCTCCTTCCTAATGGGTTTAGGATTTCTTAGGGATGCCTTTATCCGGGAAAAAGCCTCCTGGCAGTGTAACTGCAGTTGTGGGGGTTTTGGTTTTTGGGGTGTTTGGGGGAGCTATGGTGGAGGGGGGAGGGTTTGCTTGGGGATTTTTTTTTTGGTTGGTTACATTTATGGCTTTTTTAACCATCTCTGCTTTGGTAGCTCTTCACTGTTTGAATGCCAGTCTCCAGCTGAAGTGGCTCCAAGTGTGCCCTCAATGCTTGAGAACATGACAGTCCATTCTTACCCCAGAGCAAGGCAGTGTTTTGGGTCAGGTCTCCAAAGCCGATGCACAGCAGGACAAGGAGCTCTGCGGCCAGGAACAGTCCCTTTCACAGCATTTTTTGCCTTTTTTTAACCCCCTACTAGACAACTCACATCTCTGCGATGACTGCTGTGGGTTCAGTATCAACAACTCTCAGCAAGCAAGAGGGACTTTACCCATTTGCTGGGTCCTGAGACTGAAAATGCAACACCGTGTCTGTGTATGTGCTGCCAAACTGTCAGCACAAGCTCTCAGGTGATGTGTGCTCTGCCATCTCTCCAGGTGCCCCTGTTCACACCTGCACAGGCAGTCTTCCAGACCAGGTCCTATCCCCTGCTTTCCTCTTCCAGGGCAGTAAACTCCTTCATACGCAGTGGAAGGTAACATTAGTAGGAAAACTAGATCTTCTATATTTCTAATAAAACTATAGACATGCCTGTATTCCCACCATAGTTGTCTTCTGTCCTGACACTTTTTACTTCTCTGCCATCTCTCCTTCTGAGCAGCCCCATCAGTACCACTGTTAACACTTAATTTCAGTGAAATACGTACTGAAAATTTTCTTTCCAACTGACCACTACACCCTTCTCACAACACAGAGATACCCAGGGCTAAAAGAGAAGAGGAATAGTTGTTTGGCATATTTAACAAAGGAAACACAGTATTTGGTATTTTGCTTCACAGCCAAAATGAAGACTAAAATTCTCAACTTCAGCAGTTTCCCAAGTTTATAGAATCACAAAGTGGTTTGGGTTGGAACAGACCTTAAAGCTCATCTCATTCTAACACCTTTGCCATGGACGGGGACACCTACTAAGGAGAGGCTGCTCAAAGCCCCATCCAACCTTGCCATGAATGGATGGGGCAACCATAAGTTCTCTGGGCAACCTGTGCTGTGGCCTCACCACCCCCACAGTAAAGAATTTCTTCCTAATATTTTGTCTGAACCTACTCCCTTCACACCTCCAAAGTGAGACATTCTGAAAAGCAAGATGTCAGAGATACCTTTTTAGTCAATCTCTCAGCATTATCAACATTCTGAATTCAGAGCAAACAGCCCTTGAAGCCCCTTGCAGCATTGGGGCTGTCAAATAAGAATTACCAAGGACAGATTATCGTGCTGCCCCACTAACACCAAAACTAACGTAGCCTTTTGGGCAGCATCTGCACAAGTGCTGCCCACAGGGAAGGTTTGTTCTGCACATCCTGCCTAATACCTTAGAATTCACCTCTGCTAACAGCCACATGTCAAGATGGTTTCCTGTCCAAAACACCCAGTTATGCACCCAGCCTGGGCTAGACTGTGCTGCAAGAGGAGTTACAAGTTTCATCCATCTTAGCACAGCTTGGCAGGTACCACATCCATCCCATCCACACACATCCCATGCAAGAACAAGGCTCATGGCACTGGGAAAAACTCTGTCTGCATGACCTTTTGTGGCCAGAATCCATGTCAGCCAACAAAGCCAGTCACCTCTGAGCTAATGGAAGTGGGCTTTAGTTTCTGGACTGCAACAGCCACATTCTGCAGAGTTCTCCTCTTTGTACCTTCTGCTGCTGCAGCTTTCAGGTGAGTGCTGCCCAGACCTCCAGGAAAACAAGTCATGGTCATCCTGAAATCCCACTGTCACAGCAGGTACCAATGGTCTACAGCACAATCCCTTCCCTTCAGCCAGGACAAGCTCCCTGAGCCCAAAGCAGAGCTCCCCTCATCTGCCCCAGTGTAAAATCCTTCCCAAGAGGCTGCTCAATTCCCATCATGGTGTTGGGTGTGCAGCCCAGCTGCCGACTTTTCACAACACCTGGCTGAATCCCTGCAGGTGCCGCAGTGGAGGGTGTTAACTCCCAGCATCCTGGTGCACTACTACCTCTTGGGCGGCTCACCAAGGAGGATGAATTGCTTGAGGCCAAGAGAAGAATGATGGAAATTCCTCAATTTGATCCATCTCTGAGAATTAGGTGCACAGCGAGCGCAGTGCATCCCAGACCACATGAAGCCTCAGTAAAAACCATTTCAGAAACATGTCCAAAGTAAAAAAAAACACAGAAACAAAACTCCCAAACACATGAAAAAACCCCACCAAAACAAAAAACCCACGAACAAACAAAAATGCCCATCTGTATTAAGTGAACTTTCTACAGAAAAAGGAAAGAAATTGTGCACTGAGAACATTTGAGAACTTCCCCTAAATCAAGCATCTGCTGCATCCTCCTCTGGATCCAGTGTTTCCCAAGACACATTCTTCCCTCTCTTTTTCCTTTTCCTTTCCCACCCAAATCCACCTTTTTAGCTCTGATTTAAAAGTCACGGTAAGTGTCTTGTGTTGTGGACTGTCTCACACACCACTTGTACATCCTCCGGCACAGAAAGCTCCTGGGTCTCCTTGTCATACCTGCAATGACACGACAGCAATTTCCAGCCTCCTCTGCTTGAGCCAGAGCATAACCATCATCTTGGCAACCCTTCCCAGGCCATGAGCCACCATGACATGTCTCTGACTGTCCTGGACAGACTTTTGCCACCACTGATTTGGCTTGACAGTGCCAGGGAGGAGGGGGAAATGAATCAGGAAGTGAGCAACAGCAAAAGGTGTAGGTCCAAAAGGCAGGGATGAGGCCAACTTCGGAAAATCACAATACGTAATAACATGTAACACATACCATCTTCAAAGGACTAATGAATCCCTACAAGGTCCCCCTATTATTATTTGCATTTCACAAATGGATACATTAAGATGCAGAAGGCTGCATTATCCTCTGGGTCACACCTAATTCAGTCTATTCATCCCTGAGCTTACACTGGAACTCATCCTTGCAGTGTGAGATCCTCCCACAAGTCAAAACAACAGTGCTACCTCTCAGGCAAACCCGGTACAGAAATCACTAGTGTGTCTATGGTCCGATTTGCAGAGCACACGAGACAGACTGGTCCTATTGATCTCTCCTGACCTTGGAAACTGATTAACTTATCAATTCTCCTTCCCTCCCATCAGGCTGAAGAGTACAAGCAGCTCTTGCTTACCGCTGCATTGATTTTTTTTTACATGTACTTTTCTTCTAGATGTGAAATATAAGACAGAGGAACCATGGGGACAGATGTATCTGGGTTTCTAACATGCCATTCAGTCTCATTCCACCCACCAGTCTCAGCCTGGCTGTGGAAAGGTCCCACCTTCCAGCCAGGGGCCTCCCTGCAGTTCAAGAACTTTTGTTCACAGAAGAAAAAAGCTGCACTCGCTGGGAGAGCAAAGTTGCTCCCCAAGTTATAACTGATACCATGTGGGAATGGGGATGCTGGAACCAATCTCTGCATTCAGAGGGAGATCCAGCATCGAAGCAACAAGCTTTCCCTGCCGACTCTAAGGAAGCAGCCTGCCATTCCTTCTGTCAACACTTTCCAGGCCAGTATTTGCTCATTGAATATTGCAAGGCTGGAGATGGCAGGAGTTGGGTTTTGATCTACAAGGCCTCAGCAAATAACATCTGCACAGCTAAAGGACTTCTCATGGCAAAGCACCACAACATTGCACGGAGCTGCCGAGGACTTGCAGCCTTCGAAGGCCACCAAGATCTGTGCTTTGATAGCCCTTACCAGAGCCAGCTGATTTCACTGCTGTTATAACAGTATTTGTGGCTTAGATAAGGGCAATCAAAATCTCATCATTCAGGGTGTAAACTGATCGCCCGCAGGGGTTAGAAAAGAATTTTACTTCATGTGTAGTATTGCATAACTGGCCAAATTCACTGTGGGTATTCTCAAGCCTCTGCTGAGCACCAGCCACATACCACAGCTAGAAGCAAAGCATAGAACACTGGTTGGAAAGACAGTGCTCATGCAAAAAAAAAATAAATAAAATAAAGCAGTTCCATTGTTTGGGAACAAAGTAGACATTTTTCTGACTCTGGCTTCAACTCACACATGGAAATGAAAGACAATGACTGTGACTGGGCTACTGAAACAGCAGAATTTCAAGGGAAGAAGAAAAATCAGTCCTGAGATCATTTTCCTGTGAACAGTAAGGAGTGTGCTTGGAGAGTACAGTACACTTGAGTTACACTCATTCATCCTGTGCTGCCCCTGGACCCTCCAAGTGCCACTCCAGTGAGGGGTACCAATAACCTGCCCCCCAGTGAGGACCGAGCCCTTACATGCCATTAAACAACCCTCACCCCCAACAATCCCCCCAAAAGAGCAGGCCACAAAAACAGTGTTTTTCTCTGCAAAATTATTATTTATGTTTTATCAGCAGCAAAGGCTCTACAGTGTCAGAACTTGCCGCAGGGTGGGGTGGCCTAAGTGCCAGTACCTGTGGCTGCATTGACAGCAAGCAGCCAAAAGCATGCCCGGTGTGGGCGGTGGTTGGTCTTGGGTTATAGTATCACCACGCCCTGCTCTCCTAATTGTGCTGTGAAACTGATCTCTGCCCTATCCCCACAGCCAGCCTGATGGCAGGTGCCTTCAACCAGCATGTTATCCCCCAAGGCACCAGCTGGTGCTCTAGAAGAACCCACAGAAAGATTAGATCTCAAATTGCCTTCCCATGTAGAAGGTAACAGAATAAGGCATTTCAGCATGTGTACATGATAGAAGGCCACTGTCATTTCTAGAGGGATCTGCTGCCATGGATTGCAAACTTGAATTGCAAGCCAATGGGGAGAGTTTCTAAAGAAAGTCATCAACTTTTCACAGAAAAAAAAAAAAGGCAACTACAACTGAAATGAAATACAATTGCATGACATCTATGGCACCTCAAGGGAGGCTACAAGAAAGGTGGAGAGGGACTTTTTACAAGAACATGCAGCAATAGGACAAAGGAGTAATGGTTTTAACCTGAAAGAAGTTTAGATCGGATATTAGGAAGAAATTGTTAAGTAGGAGGGTGGGAAAACACTGGCACAAGTTGCCCAGAGAAGCTGTGTCTTCATCATCCCTGGAAGTGTTCAAGGCCAGGCTGGACAGGGCTTGGAGTGAAGTGGTCTAGGGGGCATGGAACTGGATGATCTTTAAGGTCCCTTCCAACCCAAACCATTCCATGATTCTGTGATCTTCTATTTCTCCTTCCATATCCCCCAAATTTAGGGGAGAGCATACAACTGACAAATACGTGCATTTGGTCAAGCCCCCTTATTTAAGTTGAAAGCTGCAGAAAGTCAAGGCACACAATCACTATCACTTTCCAGTCACTGTACAACCTGTCCCCAGTGTGCTGGTGACATGGCAGCATGGGGAAAGAGGAGACTTGTCCCTTTATGCAAGATAAAGAAGTTTAAAGACATTTCTTTGTGACAGGGAGGCATGTTTCCGGACAGCATCATCACATTCAATAGCAGCACTCTGATAGCCAAAGGAATAGTTCAGCCTTAAAAATAATGGCACAGCCCATGATGCTGCAGGGAGGAATCACAACAAATGCACAAGTATTTTCTGGAATTGCTTTAAGACACTTAGAGAAAGCATCTCCACTCAGACACCAAAACCAAAGCTGCTTGCAAACATTCAGTGTGTAACCCTGGAGGACTCTGCTCCTCCACACTGTAGTCAAATACTCCAGAGTAGCTGTCTGTAGACACCAAAGATCCTGCAAGTTTGTATCTGATTTTTAGCCAATACGCTCACAACAGAACTAATAATCCCTGTGCTCTGGTGCAAGAGTTTTTCAGCTCCTTTCTGGCAGCAGCACACCATGACAGATTCCAGCCATCATGCCTTCCCCTGCACACAAACATACTGGTGGCACAGACCTGTTATCCCTGCAGCAGGAACGTGCTCACCATGGGAAGGCCTGAGGCTTACCTTGCTACATGTAATTACCTGTGGCTTTTTACTTACATTTAACAACTATTTCACACAACACACTTGCCTGTGGACCCATAGCTCAAGAAAGCTTTTGGTTGCACCTGGATCACCAGGATAAGGATGGAGATCAGCCTGATTGCAGCGGGAATCAGCATATTCACTGGCAGTGATTGATTGGGAAATTAGTTACCAGGAGTGACATGCAGCAGGCAACAGCATCCCAGACCTGAAACAAGGCTGGGGAAAGACCTGTCTCAATGCTATTTCAGCTTTTTAAAAGCTACTGCCTGTCCAGCTCTGTCCCCCAGTCGCTAGCTCAGGATTAGATGCAGCAAACAAGAGCCCAAATGTTACTTTTGGCTTGCACTCATTCCTGGTCCATCGGCTGTTGGCTGGTGTGTTGACTTGAGGGGACACACTTTGCCTTTTCATGCACAGCTGGAGATGCCAGGGAGCCTGCCTTCAAGGACACTGGACAGAGATCCACCTGTGATTCATTCCAGCATCAGCACTGCACTACCTCCACAGAGCACAGAAGTGCAAAGGACCTCCTGGGTCACCAAGTTCATCTGTCATCGCTAGTAACCACATCACTAGATCAATTAGGAGCTCTTTGATTGGCCCATCACAGCTAATGGAATAACAGCATCCAAAGGCTGGAAGCCACAACAAGGTGATGCCAGGCTGAAAACAAGGGGTGACCATTTAACAGTGCCTGGGTCTGTGCAGGGGAAGAGCAGGCCAGGGCATCCCATGTCACACAAACTTTCAGTCTAGCCTGAATATTGCACCGAGCTCATTTTATCCAGTGTCTTTCCACTCCAAACCCACGAGCCTGGGAATCTCTGAAGAGCTTCTCCATGGTTTGTGAGAAGTAGCAAAGAAAAGCAGTTTCCATCAGCTATATAAGAATACACTTACCGAAGTTTAGTTGAGGTTTTGGGGTGGTTTTTTGTGAGTTTCATTGGTGTTCGGTTTTGGCTTGGGTTTTTTTTTAAGGAATTGCACCTTCCCTGAGAAACACCCCAACAGAAAAAAACAAACCAAAAGAAGTGGTTAAAAAAAAATAAAATCACTGCTCTGAGCAAAACAAGAACTAGTTCTGAAGAATCCTCTGGCTGCAACTAACTGGCTTAAATCCCACCCTAAGTGCTATGCCCATCACCAGATTTAATGCACAGTTAAATGGAACTTATTGTTTATTTTCAAGGTATGGCATCAAATAATAATCAAAAAAGACCATATCCATATGCCCTAGGCTTTCTTGCACACAGTTTTGAAGGTGCCCTCCTAGAGATTAGACTGACATGCAAGATAATTACCATATCTTCATGCTGGAGATTTAATTAGTAACAAACAAATAATAAGTCTCTCATTTACTGAAAAGCCGGTGTAACCTCTATTCTAATATTTTCTTTAACTAAAAATGTATATAGTGGTGCTAGGATTTACTTTCTCTTCACTATCAATTCCAGGAAAAACATTACCAAAAATAACCCCAATGTTGGGGAGAGTTAAATTTTTTTTCCAGGCAAAATAAGACATTTTCCTTCATTCTTGAGTTTTCTATACTCCATATTTCACATAAAACCAAAATACCTCATTTAAATGATGCAAATCACTGCAACATCCCAGACACATACAAAAATAATCACTTTCATTCCATGGAGCAATGTTTCAGGCTTGTGTGGGATGCTTAGACTACGTGATTTAGTGGAATTATCCAGGATTGACAGCATATTCTACACAAGGGATTGTGAATTTGTGGCGAGAATCTAACGGAGAGGATTTTGAATCCCCATGTGACAGGACAAAAATTCACCTTGCCACTGAGCAAAAAGGAACACCCTTGAAAAGATGCAAAAATCCTATAAAAAGAAAAGAGTCTTAAGTATTTACACCTGATTATGGTACTGTTAAAGGGAACCATTTACTCAGTCTATCCCTGTTTAGTGGGTTTGCAAAGGCTTTTCCCAGACGAGGAATTCATGGTGTGGTCTACGTGGTCACCAACAATGCAGGACAGAGAGAACAATCTTAAAGGCAAGATTCAACTGAAGGCAGGACCAACTCAGCCACATGCTCAAAAATGCTTCTCCAAGTCCCCTATAATGAATTCCAGACCATTTCAAAGTGCAGTACCTTGAGGACAGGCTTGAATAGGTAGAGCCTATACAGCAAAGATATGAATATTAAATCCAAATCCAGATGAATTAAGGCTACCACACAAAGATCTTTTAAACTAAACATTGTGGGCAAGCCAACAGTTTGGCAACACATTTGACTTGGGAAAACGCAGTCTCTGGTGGTTAAGTCATGAAAATTTTGTATCCTTGAAGAAAAGGCTAGGAGAGATGCCAGAAACAGTCAGGGAGGAAACAGCAGGCTGCAGCCCCAGCAGACATCCCTCCCAAGCCTGCACAGAAAGAACAGGACAGGACACCACATATGCATTTCCATCCAACTCTAAAAAGCCAAGTGAGTGAACACCAGTGCCCTCATTTCAGAGGAGGCTGTTGACACAACCAGCATCTCAGAAACCTGGTAAAGGGAAGATAAGTAGCAGAACATGGTAATGAGTGGGTACAAATCAAATAGGAATGAGAGTAGGCTGTACAGGTGGAGGAGCTGAACATCAAAGGAGCGGGACATTAAGGCACACATTAAGGAGAGCTTATCAAAGGGCACAACCAAGTTAACTGTATCAACAAGTCCCTAGGACTGCAGTCACATGCCCAGACATAATAGTGTTGGAGTTATTCTATTGTCCACCCACCCAGAACAGGGCAACAACAGCAAAACCTTCAGGGAGACAAGTGAGGGTGTGATGGATATAAGCAGAGACTAGCACAAACAGAACATGTCCATCTCCCTGTACAGACAGGATCACTGACAGGAGAGAACATGTCTGAATTTAAAATGGAAAGTTACTCCTTGTTCCAGCAGCAATTTATGACCTCTGACACAAGAGCCTCTTCTTCAGCACATCCTGAGCAGCACCCAGGAAACAGCAGGTTTCATTTCAACTGTTTCGCATGGGGCTCTTTGCACCTTAAAACTGACAACCTCGAGGGCAGTCTTGCAAATCTGCTACTGTAAGTTTAACTTGACGAGGGAACTGCCTAAACACACAGTCACTCGTTCAAAGAAAATTAAAAAGGAAAAGACAGTAAGGAAAAACACACCCAGGAGGTGGAAAGACCATTTGAAGAAGTCATTAGAGTGGAAGTGTATTGCTTAAGGGAAAAATTCAGAATAAAAGCTAGTGTGCTTAAAGTGAGACAATTAATGTTAAAACAGGACTTACTAAGGAGAAGCACTGTCCAAATAATGACAATGTAAAAACAAAGTCTAAAATTAAAATCTACAACTGTGCCAAAATGCACCAAAGACAAAGCAGAATTTTCCAAGTCACAGGCACCAATAAAAAAACACATTGATGAGTCCTTGATCACAGGGCTGAGGGAGCCTCCAAGGAAGATAATTTAGCTTTTCTACTATAGTGTTAACTCTTATGCACAATAAACTATTAAATCTTAGTAACATAGAGCCATACTCGGGGATTAAATCTCCCCCAGCAGCACCGAAGGTGCTCAAACATGCAATCACCCAGCTCAAGCTCCCTATTGCACTTCGGAGGAAAGCTCAAATAAACAGAGTAATGAAGCACATGAGAGAAGTGAGAGACTGCGGAAGTCTCATCACAGGTTTTGGGAAGGCAAGTCTTGCCTTGTCAGTCCATCTGAGTCCCCCCGAGTGTGAGCAAGCAATGGCACTGCTTGACATGATGAACTTCTGCTTCTAATGAACCAGTTTCAGGAATATAAGGTGCCATAAAGTAAAGGAGCAGTTTCTTTGAGTTAAAAATGGAAACAGTAATAAGAGGTCAGCTCTCCCATTGTAGGTGAAGCCCAACAGGCATCTCTGTAGCTCAGCTTTTTATAAATGACTCTGCAAAGGCAATTAGCAAAGGGACAAATGGAATGATTCAAGAGAGTTCAAAGCTTCAAGTCAACTGAGAGAAAAACACAAGAGACTCAGGACACAGTGGCTGGGCAAGAAAGTGGCAGACAAATTTCAATGTTGAAAAATAGAGGGAAGAGCTTGCTCTGCTTCACTTGCACATTACAGCTCCACATTAGCCATAGCTGTCAGAGGGTGTATTAAGGAGTTCTGTGGCTAAGGTCACAAATAAATGTCACCTCATTGTAGAGCAGCAATCAGGAAGGTTCGGCACCTGCCAGGAACTGTGCAGCAGAGAGAGGGTAAAACAAATTACTTCTATCCCACTGCCATGACAGCTGGGTCGGCTCAGTTGCATCACTCTGCACAGTTGTGGCACTGCAGCTTTCCTCATCATAATAGGAACACAGAGCTAGAGAGGACACAGAGAGCCCCTCTCCTGGCCACAGAGAGGGGCAGAAATAGGAATAGCTTTTGTCTCAACTCTTATGCTGGAAAACATGCTACAGAGGCGGCATGGCCATGAGAGTCCACAGAAATCACAAGAAACCCAGAGAAAATAAAGAGCACCTGTAGTTCAGGCTTACTCATAATAGTAGAATTAAGGGATACTCAATAAATTATCATACAAGACCTTTAAACAAACAAAGGGAAGGGTTTTTTCCACTCCCCATACAGTGTAATTGCATTGTGGAACTCATCGCCCCAGGATGTTGTGGATGCCAAACACACCAAGAGAGTCAAAAGTCAATTAAACAAATTCATGGATGGGTCCATCGATGGCTATTAAACATGATGATGGAGCTGCAACCTCTGGCTGACAAGTCTCTAAACCACATGATGCTTTATCACAGGAAGATTTACTTTGTGCTTGCTCTGTTCATTCTCCTCCACCAACCATGATCAGATCCAGAACCCAGGTACACGGTTATTCCAAGCTGCTCATACCAACTCAGAGCCTGCACCATTCTCAGGTCCCAGCAGATGCCAGCTCCTGTATGGAAATCTAGACTGCCTTTGTCCCTGTCCTGAAGTGACACTAAATCTCCTAAACACAGGGTGGACTGCCAACATCTTAGGCTAAAATTTTGGGCTTTAAACCTCAGGAGAGTCCTAGGACACAAAATCCAAAATCACACCCAGATGTCAGTCCTTTGTTTGGATGTCATGATTTATACTATGAGTGACACTTCCTCTTCTGTCTCCCTAACAATGACAAAACAAAGAACAATAAACAAAACCTGGCTCCAGATGTTCTTTTGCCCTCATTAGCGACCAGCTTGGCTAATACTATTTCATCAGCCCTTTGTTTCAGGGTGGCAAGCCAACATCAGCAACTCAGGGACACTTTGATGGGCTCCCCCCCCCTTGGGATGAGACAAATTCCCAGGACACTCCTGCCCAACACTCACTACAATAACAAGCACAGGGTTGAATTACTGCCCTTGACAATGTTTGGTACGTGGAAGAACTCGTGCTTGCTAATCACCAGGATTGCTCCATAAAAATTCCCCTTGGGCAGCCACGTGCAATCCCGGTGAGCCACGGCCCTGCCCTCAACAGTAGCCCAGGTGGAGATGGAGTTTCCTCTTTAAAGAGCCTCTCCAACATCAGAGGTGTCCCACCCACTTGCCAGATCTGTTCCTAGACATATCAATTTCTATTTATTTTCCTCACTGACTCTTACACTGATGCAAAGAGATGGGGTTGAAAATCAGTCAGACCAGACATAAGTAGGCTACAAAACAAAGATTTTTCCTCTTCCTTTGAAGCCTACTCTCCATTATTTTTATAAGAGGTAGAGAAGATTTATTTCTCTGGTTTGAGCATTCCTAAGCCTCTTTACTAAACCTGGCAGTGAGAACCTCAAAGCAGATGCCAAATGCTGCAATCTCTTTATGTGGGGTAGAAATAATCCCTTTTCCCAGTGCCTGGGAGAGCTGGACTCTGACATCCACACTGCTGATGGACCAGTACTCACGAGCCAAAGCAGAGCCTGCAAGAGTCTCTTCTCCCCATGGAGACCTTCTCTCTGCAGACAATGAACAACAACACACTTTGCTTTTGTCACACTTTTAGGCCAAGGTTGGAAAGAGATACACAGATCTGACCCCCAAAGCCCATCACATCTACCTGTTCCAGCTCTCCACAGGGAGATTTAGACAGTTTCCTCCTAAGAGAGGATCCTTTACTCTTCCCTTTCCTGCAATTTCACTTCTAACTTTAGATGCTCAGCAAACTGAAACATGGAGCTCAAAGAAACCCTTGTAACAGGATAACTCTGCTCCCAAAGCCACCCCTGCGCCAGATAAACACAGGCCAAGCTAACAAGGTTTGGTTGGCTCACTGCCTTGGACTAATGGAGTCCAACTACATGAGTCAACACCAAATCCAAAAGCCAAATCCCCAGTACCAGGGTAATTGCAGACATTTTGAACCAGATCAAGCTACAAGGGCAGAGGGAAGCTCAATATAAAAGGACTAAATCAAGGGAAAATACATGGCACTTCACTTTTGGCAAGGAGGGGATGATCAACTTTTACTGTGGAGGAACAAGGAGTAAGAGGTAAGATTCACTTTCCCTTGGCTCCCAGGATGCCCAAGGACTTTCACATCCCTGCACAGAGAACAGCTGCTGCATGTCTTTACATCTCACAATGATAGATTCCTCGTTTAAAAATAAATCAGTGCAGCCTGGGATGGATGCCAACACATTTCCCCCACTTTTCCCACATCCTACATTTTAAAGGCAGCTGATGAGCTCCATCCTTTCAGATCCCTCATCCTTCCTTTAATAACTCCCCATGTTCCCATTAAAACCAGTGCATTGCCCTCCTCACCTCTAAATTTCTCCAGAGCTGTAGTTCCCTGCTTTGGCTGCTCTCGTTCAGTTTTGCATCATATTGTATAACTGCTTCAACAATACTAACAGTCCTTAAAGTTTTTGATAGCTTTCCCCCATAGCCAGCACCACTGAATCCTTCGTGCACCAGGTCTAAAAACACACCTCTACTGGGTTTATCCATTTCCAGAATTACTGCCTCCTCAATCACTTGTGAAAGTGTTTTAGAAGTTAAAATCAATAGGTCAGGGCCAGCTGGAATCATCGTTTGTTCTTCACATGCACAGGCTGAGACTGGTCCCCAAAATTTAAAGAAAAGTTTGCAAACAAGCTGCCCAAGCACACCATGTTGTGCAACACAGACTATCAAACTGGGATCTCATTACACCTCTGCCTCCCACTCCAGTTGTGTTCCATTGTTACATCTTGTTTCAAATTAGACTCAAAGCTTGTCACGCCAGCGGCAGTGGCTCCCTGTGGCACCACTGCAGCAAACAAGATTAATAAGCAAGACTAAATCTCTCAAAAGCACAAAAAACCCCTAGAAAAAAATAAAGATATGTGGGAAGGTCTGTGCCCCTGCCCTGAATAAAGAACTCTCAAGATGCTTGAATAACTTCAGGACATCAGTGAACTTGACTTCTCTATCATGAGTTTCATTTTTCACTTCTAGCCTCAGCACTTCACAAATTAAGTGAACCTAAGTGAAAAGATTCTTTGCATGGTCTGAGGTTTTTTTATGTTCTGTTTCATCAGCATAGCTCAAAGATTTAACTAGTCCATTCAAACTGGGTCATTTGTGTTGTAGACAAGAGGGCACACTCAGCAAGCAGAGGATAATGATTTTAGTGGCAAGAAAACAGGCAGCTTGTCCTTTGTCATCAGGCTACTCTGTCCTAGCCCAGGATACCACACCCCCCCAAAACATGGCTTTGTCACTGCTTCACTCCTATGGCTTCTGTTTTCGGATTTACCTTTGGATTTAAGCCTTTGGAGGTGCTGCCTGATCAGCTTCCCACATAATTGCACCCAGAGCCCCTCCCTTCCATTAGGGCACACAAAGATGTGCCTTTCAGGCATCTGGCCATCAATTCCCAGGGGCTTTACACCGACTGAACCCTTTTCTCCATAGCCTGAAGACACTGACCTGGGAGCATTGTCTGTTGTTTATCAGTTGGTACACAGAGAAAGAAAGATTTACCACTGACCACCAGAAAAGCCAGTGGTTAAGCTAAGAAACTCTTTACCTTCCCTAGAGCTGAGGCTGGTGTTCAGTTCACTGTCTCCCATCATCTCCCCACACATCTGCTGAGGTCCTTGGTAACAGCACTGAGGTTTGGGAGAGCACACATTGCACAGCCATTTCACGCAGCTGCAGCCAAGAGTTACATCCCTCTTCACTAGGCATTGTTTATGTAATAAAGTTCCCAGTGATGGTAAAAGGCCAAGAAGTATAATTCTAATAGTTCAGGTTCATAACAGCAGATCAGATGTCACTGCTTCCCAGGGGGCCTTAACTCCTTTCTGCCTCTGTCCACCACATTAAGACCATCATCTCTAAGTCCACCTGACCCAGAACTAGCACATAATCACTGTATTTTCCTTCTACAGGACCTTCTGACATGAAAATGAAGCCCAAATAGTGGTTCTTGATGATTTTCTTTAAGTAGAGACAGTGGGACTACCCTCTTAGCAGCATATCCATCATTGTCCCTGGTGCCATGGACCTCCAGAGAAAATGGCTCTGGGGGTTACACAGGGAACACTCGGTGCCCATATCAGCACACTTGCTCACAGAAGACACAGAGCTGTCATTCCATGGAAAATCCTCATGTTCATACAAGATTAGTTTTGCTTTTAATCATCCTCCATATGACTGATGCTCAGGACAAGAGGACTTGCAGGCAAAATTTAGCCTCCCCATCTTACCCTTTGCTTGCAGCTGTCATTACAAAAACCCACAAATGAGACAATCATATTTGCATGCCAGTTAACTTGGCATGACAGCTTCCCTGCTGGGAGGAAAGCTTCCTCAGGATGGGTGGGGTAGGGCTGTCCAGGAACAAAAACTCTTTTCTACAGAAAAGGAGGAAGACATTACAGTTTTCTCCTGCCTTGTCCCAGAACTTTGGATTGAAGGCACTTATGGCAACAGCAAACAAGTGCTCAGCAGCACTTCAGTGATGTGGTTTAAGCAGGGGAAAAAAAAACCAAAAAACAACCCCTTTCTTGAGCATGGAGCTAAGCAGGCCCCAGGCAGTAATGGGTACACGATGAATAATAAACCCATCTGAAGCAAGATGTATGAGTCAACTCAGATGAAGAGTTCCTTACAGTTCCTCCCTCCCCCCACCTTTGGCTGTTCCTTGGAAAACCCATATGCGTTATGAGGGTGCCCACAAAACAAACATTTGGCTGCTTTCTTGAAGAAACCTTGGAGAGCCCAAAACTGGCTGTGTGGGCTGAGTACTCAGCAGGGTACAGTAACCAAAGCAAAAAGAAACCTCCTCAGGGGCTGTTAGAGCATTTGGGATGGGGGAAGTGGAGCAGAAATCTTTGTAGAAAAGCTATTTACATCTGTTTGACCCTTGTAAAACTAGGTCCCCAGGCTCTTCCCCACTTGGAGGCATTTGGATGACAAGCTGCAGCAGCAGTTTGATCCTTCCCAGGGGAAAGGAGTGGGTCAGAGCAGCCACAGGTAACCACCAAGCACACACATCCTGTACTGCAGGCAGAGGGGTCCCACCTGCTCTGCCAGGTAGGAAGGAGACCACAGGAGGCTCCCTGCAGGGACCAGGGTGCTGCCTGTAGTGCCACCTCTTGGCTCATAGTCCCAGGAGAAGCCAAGGAAAGGGAAAGATAGCTGCACCCTCCTCTAGATTCCACCTCATCCCCCCCTCAGCCTTCTCTGACAGGCTGCTTCTCCATAGGAAGCTATTCATCCTCTCCCACTCAAATCCCTTGATCTGCTTGCCAGGCTGCTCCAGGAGGGTCTGGCTGCCCACATACTGCCAGTAACCACAAGGGTTGCAGCTCAGCTCTGGGCTGCCACAAGGCCAAGTGGCTTTAGGTCTGGTCTTCCCGAGCTCTGCTCCAATGCCCATTGGACACCTACAGGTTCACCCACCCCAGTATCACATGCTGGCTCCAGACCTTGGGAAAGTCGATCTCCCACATATAGAGTCCAAAACTCTTGCTGAAACTAGATGCACATAAGTGACCAACCCATCCAACAGCCAGGCACAGCTTCAAGTAGCTCCTGCTATTCAGTCTGGAGCCAGACTCACACATAGCTCACTGCCCCAGTCTGCCTCCACAGTTGCTACCACCACAACCTTCCTCACCCAGAGGCCAACACTGTCGCCAGTTCTCCCTGTATCATGAGTGGCACAAAGCGAGGAGGATTTTGGAGGTGGTCTGCTGGCCAAAGGCCATGAACAGCAGAGAAATCGGATAAGAGGGACCTGGCTTGCACAGTCCTAAATCAAACACTCCCCCACCAACTTTGTTCCAAAGCGAGGTGGTCCACAGGGCCCACAAGAGGCAGCTAGTGAATGCTGACCCATCTTTACATGCTGTATCCTTCCAGAAGGAAAGCTTCAAGTCTTGTCTCATTCAGGGCAGTGCTGAGTGGGACAGCCAGTCCTACTGCTGGCTTCTGTCCCTGCTCATCCCGCAGGACAAAGTCTTGCCCATCACGCCAGGAAGAGATAAAATGGTTTTAAACTCCCTCTTATTCCACTGTGGATGCCCTGCAGTATATGGACAATGCAGAGGGCTTGTCCTAAAGGCTGGCACACAGACTCCAGGATGCTCTGCCCCAAACACAGAGCATTGGCCACTCCATGGATGTTCCCTGGGGACAGGCCATCCCATTGTGGCTGGGAATCCTCACTAGGTTCATCCTCTGTCGGGCACTCAGCACCACAAGCAGCCAAGTGAACATTGCCACCTCCTCCTTCAGCCTGTTGAGCAACCACCAGTGGGTGGACACACACCCAGGCTAAACACAGCTCCAGTACTGCCACCCCCACCCACCATGGCTTATACCCAGGTCACCAAACACATTCTTGCTTTGGGTGCGCTGGTTCTCATGCTCCTCCCCGGGAGGGAGTCCGTGTTACTCAACCAAACTCTGCCTCTGGTTCCCCTACGCTGAACCCGGAACTAGATTTCACTCATCACGAAACGTGCCAGGCCTTCTTGCCACACAGGTCTGTCCCAAGGACTGGGAGGGCACAATGCTGCCACCACTCCAGCAAGAGCTGTACCTTGCCACTTGAGCAGGGGTGCAGGCTATCCCAGGATTTAATAGAGAGGGAAAGGTCTCAGTGTTGCAATTGCCATTGTCCCTAATCCCCGTGTATGACACAGGTCAGCCCGTGATGTGTCTGACACCTTAAGGACAGGGGGTTGAGGCTCACAATGCCTCCTCAGCTTAGCCTTTACCTCCACATGACGCATGGAGCTTTTGCAATCCAGGTTAGTACCGATCTGCCCTATTTCAACTTCGAAGCACTTCACAAACGTTAACCAATTAATCCTCTCATCACCCACCTAGGGTGGTGAGCATCGTTATTTTTATCCTTTTCCCCACCAGAGAAAAGGATCAAGTTAAGAGCCTCTCCTAGGGCCATCCCTCCCCCTGATTCCCCGCTCTCTGCATTTAGCCCCAGCGTGGGGCTGGGAGTCATTGAAGGAATAGACAGGTACACCTCAGACAAGGGAAACTATGCAGGAGTCACAGCAGCTAAACCAAGCAACTTTATTGCTCTTCATGCCCCATATGACCTGGCTTCTTGGGCACTTTTTGCTCATCCACAGTCAAGGACCTGGAAGGAAAATTATCTGAGATGAGACAGTATGCCACTGCCAGAGCAATGAGGACCAGCTGGAAATCCAGGGGCACACAAAAATTACATCTTTTTAACAAGGCAGGAAGAGCCTACATCTTGCAATTAAAAACAGAGCCCAGCAGGGATGGTACCAGAGTAAGGGGACAAACTTTGATGTGACTACAGCTAGACAGACAGCAAAAACATGACATGAGCTACTGGTAGTGCTTAAAACCAGGACAGGACATCCCAGCTCATTCTGCACTTGAAGTTATACTTATTTCCTCCAGCTTGTGCAGCATCTGGTTTAGGAAACCCAAGAAAACTCTGAGGCATTAGTAAGGGCAGGGAGATGGAAAGAGCTGGCCTTCAACTATGAAACTGCAGCAAGTCAGCATGTGTCACACCAGCAAGGGGGCAGCTCACTCAGGGTGGGACTCGTCACTGGACTGATGCCCCCGAGTCATGCTCTACATCAATAAGGACTCAAACACTGTCGGCGAGGAGCACAGCAGCCACATTGACCAGGTGCCTCCAAGGTGTCACCAGCCAAAAACAACATTTCAAGTAACAAAATGCTTTACTTGAAGACATGAGCTGCACTCCTCCCTCGCCCAACAGGCAGGTTGGGCTCAGGAGAAGGGAAGGAAACACCTTGGTCCCTAACAGCCCCAAGACAGAGAGCCATGGAGAGGGAAAGTGGGGTGCACACATGCGTAAGGAGGGGCTGCACACCAGAGCCCACTGTCAGTGATGGTTGCATTTATTACATACATATAACCTCAGAAATGTTACTATTCACTCACCAGAAGGGACCACCTGAGCTGCAGGAGCACTCCTGCTCTTCCCATGACACCGTGGGTAGGGCTGAGGTGTTGCTACCTTTCACTTCAGCAGCAATTTCTGTCCCCAGGATTCCTCAGAGCATGACAAAGTCTCTGCTTTTGCAACACCACTGGCCCAGAGTGGGACTCCTTTTCCTAGCCCTCCAATGCTCCAGTGGTAGGGAAAACCCACAACTGGAGGGCTTACAAGGAAGCACTAGTTCATTTTTCTCATCATTTCCAATTTCAGCTCAGCACTGACTGCTGACAATTATTCATTACCGCTCACCCCAAGGTCCCAAATTGCTCACTAAACCTTGTGAAGACGTAGGGATGCCAAAGCCTTTTGGATGGAGAGG
Source organism: Pitta sordida (assembly GCA_013390025.1). Lineage (NCBI taxonomy): Eukaryota > Metazoa > Chordata > Aves > Passeriformes > Pittidae > Pitta > Pitta sordida. The sequence continues at coordinate 1,005,959 of WEKX01028141.1, forward strand.
GAAAAACTTTAAACAACGCTCTGCCATGTCAGATCAATACTGGAAAGAGATGAAATCAGTCCAGCATCTCACTGAAGCAGCAGGAGAATTTCAGGCAGATGAAATGCAATTCTCTAACTGCAGTTATTAGAGGCAGTGGGGGTAGAAGCCTTACTTCTATTTCAGATTCAGCATTGTCCCAAGGGAAGGCTTTTCTTAGCATCAAGAATCACTATATGTGCTGTTTGAAACAGGTATTCAGAATATGCCTTAAATTTATTGCTAAGCACATATCTCAAGTCACAGTAGCACCTTAAAAGAGCCAGATTTGCCCACCTATACAGGGGATGTCACCCGTGCACCAACAGAGATGCAAACGCCCCCAGGGAAGGGAAGCAGAGCAGTGACTGCCCCAGGTCCCACATCCACAGGAGCACCCCAAGGAGCAGCGAGAGTATGGGGCAGGGTCACAGCAGACAGTGCCACCTGCTGACACCTGGTCCTCATCCTGTCCCTCCCACCAAGGTCCCCAGGCACCTTCCCACCTCATCAGTTAGAGCTCCCATGCAAGCCAGACCCCAAAAGCAGTAGTTGATCTGTATAATAGTAATGTCTACTCATTGGGCCCTTTCCACTTTACTTGTGTTTGTGTGGGACAGACACTGAGCTGCTGGATGATGCACTGCCTGGTCATGACATTCAGTGTAGGATGGGATTTGACACCACATGCCAATATTGTTTATCAAGGAAAGGAGGAAGAGACAGATACCTGCACTGGGATACAGCAAGGAACAATTTCTGAGTGTGCTTTGTCTTCCTTCCCCAGTGAAAACCCTTGGGTATAGTTCTTGAGCGTTGGCACCATCTCTTCCCCTCTTGAATCTCTCGCTTTTTTAGGGCATGAAGAGGAGCCCAAGCTGCTTAGAAACATCTTAGAGATGCAGTGATACCACCTCACCCTATTCACACACCAAGACTGGATGTGTGTTTGTATACTGCAATTGTGTGGAACAGCCCCAGCCCCAAAATGCCCTAGATAACAGTTGTGAGGTTTGCCTTGACCCCATAGTGATGCAAAACCATCACAAAATTCTTATCAACTCCTCCAGGCAGCCTTTGCAGCACTGCCAAAACCAGAATGAAAACATGAAGCAAAGCCACCAAGCTCAGCAAGACTTTGGATTATTCAGTACAGGAAGTTTCTTAATGGATGGGTGGAGTCTATCATATTCCCAAGATTACAAGCCTTTAACTTGCTCACCATTTGTTGAAAGTGGTTGGAAGGCAAAGCCCCCCCACCCCCCAAGTAATCTACTTCCCAAGCCATTTTCAAGACCAAATTTGCTTTTCCATTAACTGACCACTAAGACCTTTAGGTTCTATTCCTCGACAAACAGCTCATTAACCTTTGTCATATTTGACAAGTGAAAGGCCAAAGGCTTCACCATGACAGATACTTAAACCAGTTTGCAAAACAAAGTTCAAGCTAAGGGGAAAATCCACACAAATAAGGGTGGCATATTCTTTGTGTGCGAGCTAAGATTTTTACCAAATATTTACCCTGCAGCAGTCACTGCAAGCTCCAGGGCCATTGTGCCAGATATCAGATAATATGCACATGTTAAAAGGCAAAATTCTCTCTTTTAGAAATTGTAAGGAGAGAAAAGACAAAAGACAAGAACACTGTTCACATGTGGAAGCAAACCCAGAAATTGACTTGCCTAAGTCATACAATAAATGCCAATACTGAGCTGTGCACACTAATTTGCATATAAAACATACTTACTGGATACATTAAAGACCACAGGACACTACTATGAGTCCATATTAACAGCACCAGCCTGTACCACTCCATTCTCACTTGTAAGGCATATCCCCCAAGTCTATCCTCCCCTTACAGAGACTCTAATTTTAGAGCCAATTAAACTAAACCTCTGACTCACCTCAGATCTCTGATTTAGGCAGACACGATCTTTGCTACAAGACCTCTCTGTGCTGTCACTTGGCAGCACTCCTCCAAACACACCTGACTCTGCCTCTACCACAGCCTGGCAAAGACCATCAGCTCATGGAAGATACACAGAGCAAGTACTAAAATCCAAGGAACTCTCTCCAAAAAACAAACCCAACAAATCAACCACCACCTCATGCGTCCACAGTTAGCTTGCATATGGCACAGCAGCATTGCACTGCCCTGCCCTGACTCCGTGGGAGGGGTGCCCAGGGATTTAACTAATCTGCAGGTCTCACTTCAGAAATCAGGAAGACAGCATCCAGACTTTTCTGCTGTTACCCAGCTACCTCATGCTCAGCCAGGGAACAGCAGCCAGGCTCTAGATGTGCCCAAGACAGAACAAAACCTCCAAATACTGTATTTCATATAATTTGTAAAGAGGGAATGGAATTAATTGCCTACATTCCTTAACAGAAAAATCAATCGACTCAAAGAGTGAAGTGATCTGTTTCTCAAGAGCCCACTCTAGCTTTCCCACTTGTGGGAGTTATTGGTGAGCACAGAAACATGTGCGGGTACCAGCTTAGCAGGGCTCCCCATAAGCCTGGCAAACACCAAGGTCCTGCCTGTCCAGGAGCAGAAAGAGATGCAGACACAGCTTTGACCTAAGAATTTGTTCCTCTGAGCCATCTGAGAAAGTTCCATCCTGGAAAGCAACCACTAAGTCAAAAATCAACCTTATTGCCCACCCCCCCCAAATACATGGCATTGAGACCAAATAAATTATCATAGGTCACACACCAGATTTTTCAAATAAAGCCCTACAAAAGCAGGGCAACATTTGAGAGCGTATTTGGTCCCCTGCTGCCCAAAGTCTCATTGTTACCTAGAATTCAACTAAATTTAAGAACTCACATTCAGCCTGCAGATTCCTCATAACCCAATTACAGCAGGATCCTCTTCTTCCTGCTGCAGCACCCAAGGTACTTCACAACACACTCCCACCACTGCCTCTAAACCACCCACCCTCCTTCCAGGTTGGGGTGGGGGGAGGGGGTCACATATTTATACTATCAGGAGGGGTCACATGCCTTGGGTCAGCTGAGCTTGTTTCCCAGACTCCTTTTTAATTTCCCTTCTCAGTGAGAGTGCTAAAGTGACACAGGAGAACTGAATTCAATTAACAGGATTAATAGCAATTAAGCCCCTTTTGGAATCAGGGTTGTGCTCTTTAGTCCTGGAAAGAAACTACATGTCACTGCATCAAGATAAACACCAGGTGATGCCAGAAGCTTTTTATTTCCAAGGAGAAAAATTGGTTGTTTTTCTGCAAGTCATCTCTTCTCCCCCCCACTCTGATCAGAATTTGGCCCAGATGGAGCCAATTCCCTTCTAGCCTGCTGCTGTCTCTGCTCTTTGCACATGGGAGAGCTCAGCTTCCTCTGAAAAAGCTCTGAAGTTGAAGGTTCTGAATAAACCATCTTTGTCTATGCCTGTAGAAAAAAAACCCAAAACATCACTGTCTCACTGCTTGTGTGGAAAAGAGCAGAGCACTTGGATGTGAGGTTGAAGATCCCTTTAGTTTGCCCTATCTGTGGGATTTGCTTCTGGTAGCCTGACCCTGCTGTGCAGGGGGGGCTCTGCCAAGAGGACCAGCCCCTGCTACTGGCACACGGGGATGTTCCCACTCCCCAGTAGAGTCCTGACCCTTCCCACAGTGGGGGCCACCCTTGGAAGGCAGGAAGGAACTGTCACTCTGGCAATTTCTTCTCTAGTCTCACTCCTTTATCATGCACCTCACAGTAGCTATTTTAGCTACAGAGCAGCTTTCTGGCTTCCTGTGTAGTTCCTTAGTGTTCTTCCTAATTGAGGGCTTTTAACATTAACATCATTTAGCAGCTGTTCTTCTTCCAGGCAGGGGGAGGGATGGGAGGGGAGGCACCAAAGCTTTTATTTAGATTTCTTCTATAAGAAGTGGAAACGTGACCCACATCCTAAGTAGATGTCCCTCAAGTGACAAGCCTTTGCCACTCTGCCAAGGGCTCCTTTCAGCCACTGATCCCATGACTTGCTGAATTCACTAGTCCATATATCATCCCCAAGCAGGAACCAGGAATCTTTGACTATTTCCTCCAGAGCCAGGCAAGGGGCTTTACATGGTTTGGTGTGAGCTGGAGACTCCCAATTCCAGTGCTGGGCTATTGGTGTCCTCACCTTACTGTGACACTTGTAAGTGAAATATTGAATAAAACGAGATGGGTTCACCAGGGGATCTTGTCCATGGAGGGGTAGAGCAGCAGCAACTGGGGGCTGTGGGGTCTTCCCAAGAAGAGGACACTGCATGCAGCAGCCACCAAGCAAAATGGAAAATGGGATAAGAGTGTAGTGTGGGATACACTGAGGCTGGTGCCTGCAATTCCTCTCCAGACAGCGTGGGATCTGCACAACAAAAAGCTGTCTGAGAAGAAGAGAGCTAGGATATACTTTTGTCAAGACCTTGAGTGTTTTGAAGTCCAGGGAGAGACAAGAAGCAACAAGCTCAACCAGCGCCCCCAGGAAATTGCAACAGAGTTACCCGTCAAAAGCATTCAAGGATCATAAACCAGACCCAGATGATCATGAATCACAACTCAGAAACCTCAAACGGTTCTTAAGCCTCTTCAAAATAATGGCATTTACCAACAGGCTCATTTGGAGTGGTTCACTTTTTCTAGTCTTCATCTGAACCAAGGAGAGAGGATGGGCTAAGGCAGAAGTAGAGCAACTCCTGAAGTCCCAGTTCCCAGGAACTGGGGTGATGGGGAGATGTTGCAACACTTGGCACAAGCTTATACACATTGCTGCAGCTGGGGCTGTAAGACGGGCTGTGTGAGACCCTAGTGCTAGCAAGGGTGTGTAAAGGGGTGAGGAGCAGAGGACCTCTAAACTGATTTACAGCTCTCTCCAGGGCTTGTCTGACTCAGGGTGCAGGTGAGGCCAGCCCACGTTCACGTTTGGAAGTCTTGGTGGATGGCAAACAACAACTTTGTTTGAAAATACTTCCTGTGCTTTCCAGCAAGAAACACACAGAGGTCATGTTAAGTGCACTAAGATAAAACACCTCAGGCTCCTTGGGTCCGCATGCATGGGCAGTCCTGAGGCTCCAGACAGAGCAAGACCTCCATCCAATAATGTACATGCAGTAAAGCTCTTATGTGTCATCAATGTTTTAACCCCCCATTTAAATATTAATATAATGGAAGAGCATAAAAGCAATATCCTTGAAAGCCCAGGGTAATTTAGTCTGTTGCCCTGTTCTCAGGAAGAACCCAGAGAACTCCTCAGTACACTGCTGACTTTCCCAGTCTTATAACATTAGTTCTAGTAATAATAATACATCATCATAAATGCAAACTGGGCATCATGATAATTATTTATGACTTATGCTTCTGGCCGAGACTGAATGTTTCTGTAGGGGTTTTAATTATCGTTTATGCGTCTTTGCTCCACGTCCATAAAAATCCCAGGGCTCTCTACAGCTAAAAGCTGAATTTATAGGATCCTGGGAATGGCAGAACTTGGATCCAGTGAGAAAGGCTGCTCCTAATCACCAAAATGCTGGATCCAGTGAAAGTACACAAATGTCAAAAGGGCACAAAATACAAAAATGAGGCCGCAGGTGACAGTCCTGACAGATGAAGCTGTATTTCCTGGAGTAAAAGGGACTTGGTCAGCTGCATCTGTGCCTTGTCTGTGTCTGCACCTCGATGGAGATGAGCAGGGAGAGGTGTCTGGGTCTGAGGCCCCAGCTGGTCTACACAGCGAGGGTGACAGCATATTTGGGCTCAGGGACAAGGAGACCTGGTGCCCTCACTCTCCAGTGCTCTGCAGGAACTGCACCTCACACTGCCCAGCCCCTTGCAGGGGTGTCTGATCACCTTCCATGGAATCCTGGTGGATGCTTAGGGAGAGCGGGACCTCTGGCCACCGGCGGCTCTGCAGTTCAGCCTGAGCAGAGGAACAGCAAAGCACAAATCTCAGGGATATCTCAGCTAAACAGGCAGATGCAGGACAGCATGATCAGCATCATCAGCTGCCTCCAGCACTCCTGTCACCATCTGCTCCTGGCAAACATCTCAGCACTGGAGGAGAGCAGCCCCAAGTCCAGGCACTGTGAGGCTGCCTTGAGCTTGGAAGCAGACTGGATTTCTTCTTCCAAAATACACAGAGGGAAAAATACAATATGCAACATGTCTGGGTATTTCCTACAGAAACTACAGCATAACATAAGAACCTCAGCTGGTTTCTAACTGGAAAATCAAGTAACTTGGTAAGTGGGGCTTGTAACTGTGAGCCAGGGACTTCCAGAATCTCAGCAAATAGGAAGAAATTGAAAAAAATAGGATCTTGGCAGAGATTAATAGGGATGAGAAGGAAAAGCATACTGCAGGCAGCAGCCATGGGCTTTGGCAACCACTTTCTCATGTAGAAGGAAAAAACCCAATTTAAAAGCTGCTTGGGGAAAAGGAGGTTCAGCAGTAGATTTTTTCATCTTCATTACCAGAGCAAAAAGACTACTCCTCATATCCCTGATGGGCTGAAGACAGTGCCTTCACGGCAAAGCATCTCACTTTCAAAACCAGGCAGAAAACGTACGAGGCATCAAAAATAATGTCACATTTATTAGGGAAGTAATTCTAGTGCAAAACTCACCAAGGGACATAGGGAGCTGACTACACGCAGAAATCAAAGGAAACCCTTGATCGAAAAGAAATGTTTAGCCACTATGTTCAAAGGCTTTCTAAATCAAAGACAAAATCCTTCTTTAATCAAGGCCATTGACCAAAGCTGAAAGCACACAGAGCCGCCAACATCGCTTTGCAAGGTAGGACTGCTGGTGCCAAAGCTCTTACACCCCAGTATCCTTCCCCCAATATCCTCTATCTGTGTCCTGGGAGCAGCTCTCGGCACTTAAAACAAAGCACAGTTTTGTAGGGACAATAAACCTCAGCCATCCAGAACATCACAGTGTCCTTATTGTAGCTGCCTGAAACTGTCATGCTCTCTCTTTGAGCTCGAGAAGTCATTAGGAAAAGGAGCAAGAGTTAATTGGGCCGTATCTAATCTCAGCCCAACCCAAGGATCAATAGCTGTTCACTAAAGTTTATCAGCAGTGTTTGACCATCATTTATCAGCTTTGGGGAGATTGTACTCAGTCAGGTGTGCAGTGTGCTGACGCACAGATGGGGTCACAGAGTGTTGATTTTCCAAACCTGAGAGCAGATACCAGCGATTAAAAAGCACATATTTGGTGTGACTAAAGGAACTAGCGGTAGTATGAGATGCTGGCAGGGCAAGAGCCAAGAATGAAGTTTACATTTATGAATGAACTTCTGAGGTAACATGGATCTCACAATGCCTCATGGCAGCATGGCTTGGAAGAAAAACCAGCTCTGGAAACAGTGTTTCCAACCTCTTCTGTCTTTTCTTTCATCTTTTTGGTATGTTCAGGACCAAAGTCCAGCAATAGAAACATTATCCCCAGCTCTAGCTCATGTTCACTATATTTTTCGCTTTCCTCCTAAAATCTCTTTTCAATCAGTCTGTGAGAAAGTGCACTTCTCATTTTAAAATCTTTCCACAGCTAACAGGAAGAAGAAACGTCAGAAATTAAAGCCTTATTGCGTAGTTTATATTAGCTTTTCCTTCCTTTCCTCACCTTTCTAATTTTTAAAATAGCCATTTTTCCCATGGAGCTAAGCAGGCTGAGAGCTCTCTGCTGGAAAAAACTCATCCCCTCTAATTGTCCAAAATGGTACAGCAAGATGGACCAAAGCATTTCAGCATCCTCTAGTCATATATTTCATTGAATCTGTTTTTCTGAGTTCTGAGCAAACCACGTAGCAATAGCCATTAGCACTGCCAATGTACTCACAGGAGTAGCTAGAAATGCCAAATATTTCTGGGGTTGTGATGAAAGTCATTTGCACTATTTCTTTTTGTTGATCAACTGGCTTACAAAGTGATGGAAAATATTACAAAAACTTGACAAAAACTTTGACAAAATGTTTTCAAGAAATCAGGGAAAAATGTGAAAATACCGTGTGTTTCAGACCTCCACTAAAAATGCTCCTAGTTCTGGTGAGCCAAGGACCACAGAGAGGCTGTTTTCTGTGGAAAATATAATTTCATTCAGTCATGTTATGAAACACTGTAAGGGTAAGAACTCCACAGCCTTTTTGGTCCAGCAGCAAAGTTTGTCTGCCCTCGTGGTGAATGTTTTTTTCCTACTATCCAGTTGCAATAACCCTTCTTGCAGCTTGTCTCTGCTGTCTGCCATCCTTTTGTGGTTTAGCTCTGGGAGGGCTCTGACTATGCCTTCTCCCTGTGTCCTTCACTTCTGCAGCCAGGCCAACTTTCTAAAGAGCCAGTTTCCAGATACAATCACTTCAAACTCACCTGCGGGAAAGGCAACAGTCCCAGAATCACAGAACCACGGAAGGTTTGGGTTGGAAAGGACTTTAAAAATCATCTTGTTCCAACACCCTGCCATGGGGAGGGACACCTTCCACTAGACCAGGGTGCTCAAAACCCTGTCTAACTCTTCTAGGGATGGGGTGTTCGAAACTTCTCTGGTCAATTGACAATAGCTGCAGGCAGACAGGATCTTTTATCCATACAGACGAGGCAATAGAGATCCAGAATCCTTAGCAAGAGTGGTTCATATCACACACACTTCAGAGCACAGTCCAGCCCGGGACAAGGGACATGTGGTCCTTGGGAGCAGCGACAGAAGTGGCTTGAGCTGTGCAGAAAGTGAGATTAGACCAAATCATCCTCCCTGAGTCTGTGACCCCGAAAGGACCATATGGTCCTTTCAGAACATATACCATATGCTTCCCATCTTGTTAAGCTCCATGAAAGAGGGTGTGGGCAGGGGGTGCTGCTTCTAGCTGGAGAAAGGGGGAGTGCCTTGCTAGAGGAGACTGAGATCTATGTTTGCCCAATTATCGGACGCAGTGCTTAATCACTCTGCCCTGGATCTCTCTGGCAGCCGCAGGGGCAGTCGGATGTGGAGGCGGGAGACAGATAGGATTTAATAAAGAAGCAATTTTACGAAGGAATACTTCGCTTTTGGCATTTTCTGTGGGAGTGGGAAAAATTATGGGTTTTTTTTCTGCAGCAACGCCAGGGAAAGCAAGAAAAGCAAAACTCTGGTTTCCTGGAGGACCGACCCCATGTGCTCTCACTGCCTCCACATCCCATGGACATCAGGCACGGGAGCCAAGGAGAGGGGCACAAGTGATCAGGGGAGAAAGCCTTGCCAGGAGCCAGCACCCCCTGCACTGCTCCTGACCCAGGGTCACTCCTGAGTAGACAGTGGCAGCAGCTGTCCCACTTGGAAGGGACAGAGCCCCAAGGTCCCCACTGTGACCAGAGCTGACCACAGCCCAGAGGTATTCCCGTCAGCCACGTGCCGTCACCCAGCAGAAGAGGAGAGAAAGGTTTCCATGGAATGAACCCATGTCACTGCAGTGGTGGGAGGGCAGAGGTAAATCGGCCAGGAGCTGGGCCGGGAACTTACCCCCACACTAGAGAGCTATGTGATTCTACCCCAGCCAATTTCAGTCAGTAATCCTTACAAACACAAGGTCTGTCCTCAGCACATTCATCCTCCTCGGGGAGCATTTGATTGGCATCCAGTCACAGTCTCTTCTGAACAACCCAACAAGCTATGATTTATGTGATGTCTTTGTCTTTAGACACTGCTGTCAGCAATACCCATTCTCAGGCAAAGCTGCCGATGCCTGCAGATTTCAAAGGTCTCTATCATGGACACACTGCCCTTGCTGAAGGATAACAAACAGAAGATTTGGTAAAAGTAGAAATTATAATTTGCTAATTTTATCCTGTAGCTATGCTCAGCCCCCTCCCCAGAAACCAGAGGTCCCAAGGGCAAGATTTCCAGAACAGAAGAGAAAACAAATTGATATACTATCCTAAGCTCCAAAGACTCTCCTACAGCTAAAGAAAATACTGTATGCTTTCACAGCAGCTACTCACAGAATCCCTTTTCCTAAACTGTCAGAGTGTTCAATATCTTCCATGCACCCAGAGCAACAGAATAGCTTTCTCAGCATTAATGGGAAAAAATCCAAGACAAAAATCACTACAGACCAAAATATAATTGATGGTTTGTTGGGTTTTTTTCCTGCAGGAAAAATCTGTGTTTGAGCAGTATCCCCTGGATACAGGAGCAGCTGATCACTGTACAGCGCTAGCTCTCACCTTGTGATGCAAAAGGGCTTGGACTGTCTCCCATGCCTGAATGGATCCAGCTGCGTTATCCCATCCCAGTTCTCCAGGTGACTTGTGGATCTCCCAGTCGGCTCCTGCATGCGCAGTAGACCTTCTCTCCTCCATGGATGCACCAATGTGTGAGGCTTGCTTTTCTGCATTTCTTGCACTGACTGTTTTCAAAACCATCTTTGTTACCATGGACAAGTTCCTGGGTATCCCTGGAAGCTCCAGGCCTGTCAAACCCAGCCTTTAGGCATTTGTAGCCTTTAAATCCAACAGCTCTTTAGAGCCAAGAGAGCTTTGGGAACTGTTTTTTGTGACATCCCTGGGTTTCACATTTGCATCAGCCTTTCTCCAAACTTCACTCATCCCACTCATTTCAGGATAGCAGCAAATTCTCTACCTGTCTTGCTGACATCCTGAGCACTGAGAATCCTCTGGTGCCTGCCCTTCATGTATCATAAGGAAGGTCCCTACAATCTCCACCAAGGGACTGAGGCACGGGACTATGATGTAAGTCTTGGCCACACAGTCACTCCTTGGTGGCAGGGCTTGGGACACTGTTGGGGCAGGACCAAGGGGTCACTCCTGACTTGCACTCCCCAAAAGAGGAGCTCCCATACAGCCCCAGCCTCACCACCAAGCATGAACTTTTGCCAAGTGTTGCAACATCCCCTTGTTATCGTCCTAATTCCTGGGCACTGAGAATGCACAAGGAGCTCTCTTCTGCTTTAGCCCATTCTCTCTGTTTCAGATGAAGACTGGAAAATGTGAACTACTCTAAACAAACCTGTTGGTAAATGCCATTTCATATTTTGAAGAGGCTTGAGAACCATTTGTGGCTTCTAAGCTGTGATTCGCGATTGCCTGTGTCTGTTTTGTGATCTTTGAATGCTTTTGACTGGTAACTCTGTCACAATTTCTTCGGGGCACTGGTGGCTTTCCTCTGTACATCAAGTCTGCATTAAAAAAAATTTCCAGCCCTGGTACAAGTGATCCTCCTATCATGGATGGACCATTGCAGGGACATAGGTAGTTTTCCAAATTTTACATTCCTCTGCAATTCAATATTTTACTACTTTGCAGTGATTTACTGTTGACAAAAATGTAACTTGGAAACACTCAGGTTTGGCCAAAGGATGATGCAGGAGAATCACTTCTTCCTGCTGATCCACCTGGAGGCAGACCTGACAGTTCAACTTGCCTCCTTACCTCCATGTAGCATCAATTCTCTCCAACTGCCTTCCAGAAGCCAGGAGAAGGCACAATCAGCAACTGCAGATATCTTCTGTCCCACACCATGTGCAGTGACCGTTGCCCAACAAGGAGACCAAAGGGAAAACATCCCATCCCAGCACTTGCTTTGGGGTCTGCCTGTCCTCTCCGTCTCTCCACAGCGGGCGCCACGCTCCGCAAGTCACACAGCGCGGCTGGCAGAGCCGCCTGACTCATTTTTCTCTACTCCTCCAGCTGATGTGTTTGGAGGAACACACTGCTCTGACAAGGTGACACATCCTGAGAAAGCCCACACTGCCGAAGACTGTACCAGGAGCACCCAGTGCAGTAGCAGTTCGCAGCTCTTTTTCATTCCTCCCCAGTCAAATGAGCCCCAAGCATTTCTGTTTGATTTTCCTGAAGGGTATAGAATAGATGTCAATCAGGAGAGAGGAGCCCTGAAATCCCATATTTTTGAAGGCATCTCATAAACACACAGCTGTCTGTAGAGACGCTTGGAAAGGAAGGGCAATTGCTAACAGAGAAACTGCATTAAAAATCACGTGTGCCTGCTGTTCAGCTGCAGCAGCACTAGCAGCCTATGCTGGATTCTTCTTTTGGCAAAGGCAATTGCCCTTGAGTCTGTTGGTTTGGCTCAATTCATTGTAGAATAATTAAGTTCAGTCCATTGTACTGCATAATCTGGAGTTTCGTCAACCTGCTTCAGTAGCAAAGTACTTAATCTCATCCAGCCCTGGGAGTGGTTAGGAACATGAAATTCAGTCAGTGCAAAGCTATCAGAAGCCTAAGCAGTAAGAGGATGAAGAGAAGAATCCAGGAGGCAGGAGGAGGTCAGCAGCCTGCCTCTGCTTTCATGCCTCTGACTTGTGGAGGTAGGAGAAGACCACAGCATTATACAATTGAAATGTCTGAGAAGCCAATGTAGTTCCCACTTGCACAGCAGCTTTCATGAACACTGAGGATTTACCCATCAAACTCAAGTTTGGAAATATGCCTGGATGTTTCCAAGGAATCTGAGGAAAGATGCTTCTCTTTCTGGACAATCCAAAGTACATGTCACATTTCCTGGCTACAGCAGGAATCTCTAAACTGAAAAATGTGCAAATGTGTTCTATCAGGAGTGGGCACATCCCAAACAAGGGTAATCAGAGGAACTCTTTTCAACACTGCTCCACATACCCCAGTTGGCCTGATGTGTGAGCATCAATGCCCTTTCTAAGTCCCCTTCCAGCTTTGGGAATTGAGCCTAAAACACCTATTGGCATCTATACTACTCACACTGTGGACCTGTCAAGTAACAGGGGACAGCATTGGATTGAAATTAATGTCTTTCGGCTATAAAAAATTATCATCCCTCTCTCCCTTGCTTCTCAGAGGGTGACAGTCCCACGTGAAACATAGTCCCAGGCATGCCAAAGGACTGTTATCTGCACTGAATGGTCTGCAAACACCCAGCCCACCTGCTGAGACCTGCTGGACAGGTCATACCCGAAACCAGCTTTACTCACTAAGTTAATAAAATAAGAGATGCCATTAGGAGGAGTTCCTTCTGCCTCATGTTATGGGAGAGCAGAGAGAGAGGAATCGCCCTCACCATTGAAGCAAAATCACAAGTGATTTTTATGGCAGGGAAAAGTATCCTCCAGAGCCGTGTCCCGACTGGGTTATTCCTTGGACAGTGGAGGACCTACCAATGGAGCTGAGATTTCTCTCTCACAAACAGCTCCTTGAATTGCTCTTGGCATTGACTTTTTCCTGTTCAGCTAATTAAAAATCTGTCTTTGAGTCATAAGCCCCCATTAGTAATAATTTGCTTTGCACTTCTCCAGTGATTTATGGCTGAGATATCAAAGTGCTTTAGAAACATTAATTAATCCTTCTAATACCCAAGAGACTTATCCACTCTCTGCAATGCACCATTGGTGGTGTAACAGTAGGAAATCCCCAGTGTTTACTCCAAACTGCAGGCAGGGAGAGGGGAAGGGAGCAGCATTCGACCCAATGGCTCATTTCAGCTGCTGCCTGCAATCAGAGATGTGCAGTCAAAATAGTAGCACTGAATTTGCAGCCACAAGCAATTCCCAGGCACAGCCAGGCTCTGCTCTCCAGCAGCAGTTCTTGCTGCTGTCCTGGACTGTCTGGGGAGGGAAGGGGAGCTACAACACCTCAGCTCTGCTCTGTGGATCGCACCACCAAAGGTGTGTGTGGATCAAAGCCATCTTCACCCAGAAGTGGGTTCTCCAAACATCTTTACTCTCCCAGTGACAGCATCAGGGTCGTTCATCAAAGCCACACTACTCCTACTAACACATGTATTTCCCTTACTGTCCTGACCATTTCTCCAGTTTGCTGCTTCTACAAAGTCACTTTATCGTGGCTTGCAGTACAGAGCCAAGGCTGTCTCCCACACCTGGGATGGAGCTCCAGTCCTTGCTGGTGATAAGGATTGTTACCTCCATTGGCTCAGGAAAGGCTTTCATCCTTGCACACACCAATGAGCCAGTTGCCACCTGGTGTTGTCCCTGTACTCTGAATGTTGTCACCACAGGCCTGTGGGGTGGAGCTGGCTGTGTGGTGTGGAGCCAGAGACAAGGAAAGGTATAAAGGTCCCAGCATACTGCCAGAGACAGGACCTCTGACAGACTGAGGAGTGTTCCGGTTTCTCTCTGCTGTGCCCACTGAAACATCACCTTGACCATGAAGGCAGCTGGTGTTTTCCTGCTTCTCTCCCTGGCACTCTGTTGCTACCAAGGTGAGTGCAACATTTTGCTTAGGAGTCATTTCCTCTCCTTGCTAAAGCTCCCAGGTCTGTCACATGGGCAGGTGAGTCTGGGAACAGCCCAGCTGGTGCTGGGACCTTGCTGTGGCCCTGAGCAGGGAATGGTGCAATGGCCAACATGCATTAAACCCGTGATCTATGAGCAAGTCTAAAAAAAAGGCTTGGAACGGGTGTCTGGCACTTGCTCCCAAAAACAAGCAGACCTGTTGAGCTGATGCTCTTCCTTCAGGGCTAGGATTCAGCTTGGAGCTGGTGATTTCTAGGACAGTGTGATCCTTTTAGAGTGAATAGGTGCTATTCTGGTTTTTAAAAAGCAAACCCAAGAAGACGGGAAATGAATCTATGCAAGGGAAAACGCAGCTCTCAGTACCAAATCCAATGTTTAAGCCAACTGTGTTTTCAAAATCCCATATGGTGCAGAGGGATGAGAACATGAGCTGTTGCTCCTCCTCGGGTCCTGCTCACCAGGGATGTCTGCATTTGTGGGTTCATTCACAACAGGAGGTGCTTCTGAAGCAAGTCCTCTGTCATCCTGTTTACTGTGTGGCAGTTGCCACTGCAGAGCTGTGTGAGCCCGAAATGTGGACTCCTTTCAGATGAACTGAGCACAGAGTGAGGTACAGCTCCTGGGTTTGGACCAGTGCTAGTCCAAAGTAAAAACCCTGAAACATTGAACAGTGTGGCAATCAGGTCCTCAGCACCAAAATATTTCATTCTACAGACCCACTGCTACTGTGCCACGCTAGTTGTTAATGGAGATATAATCTAAATCCTCCATATAGATGACTTCTGGATCTATAAGAAACCCAAGATCTTCTTCTCGGTTCTGAATTTTTCTGAAAAAATTCAGCTTGTTTTTCAAAATGAACCCCTCACATGTTCCAGCCATGTGATCCCAGCTGTCAGCTCAGGGCTGGAGAAGCCAACCAAAGTCATGGCTTTCTCCCATCAGCTTTGGTGTGAGACCTAAGGGGCCAACCATTTCTCCTATTAGCAGAGACCTTCAGCACCTCATCTTTTGCTTTGCTTCCTTGTGTTACAAACCTACTGACAGTAGAAAAATCACCCTGAATTTATCCCAGCAATGGTCCAGCATCAGCAGGAGTTTCTCAGGTACTCAGGAACATGCAATGAGAGGGTAAAAAACACCCCCTTTGCTCCCTGCTAGCTGGCAAGTGAAGACACTACAAGTGCAACTTGCCTTGGCAGAGCCTTGCACCTTCAGAGTGTTTCTGCCAGGGGAAAAAGACAGATGCAGCAGGGAGGGACCCAGATGGAAAATGGGGGAGATCCAAGGGAAGAAATTGTTTGCTGGGACAAACGTGTTTGAGTGAAGAGATGCAGTCCTCAGGATAAAGCATCTTTATTTGCTACCCCTTGAAACCAGCCCAAGTGATGGGTGCTAAGGCATCTTCTCTCTCTCACCCTCTCTCTCTCTCTCCATTCTTTCTCTAGGATATGCTGAGATGCATGGAGCTGCTGGCAGAGGAACAGAGGTAAAGGCTCCTGGTTTTGTGTAGCACAAGTTAAACAGCACTAACCCATATACTGGGGAGTGACCATTGCTAAATGCAGTGAAGTGTAGTGGGTTGGCAGCCCAAAGGTGCCAGTGCCTGAGAAATTCATTCCACCTGCTGTGCCACAGCAAATTCTCTGGTTTGCAAGTGTGAGGATAGGTATGGCTGTGGCATAAAAACAAAAAATGGGGAGAATATGATCGGCCATTGCCCACGGAGCACTATTTACACTATACTGTTACTCCTAAGGGTGTGCAGCAGTGCCAGGTGAAGTTCAGCTGGCCAAAGGATGTGGTGGCAGATGGTCTCAGTATTTCTGAGAGCTCATAGCAGAGCTCCAAGCAAGCTGAGATGGGTTATCAAGATAGACAAAATGTGTTCCTCTCTGTGAAAGCAAAGCTCCCTTGGTAAATTGAAAACATGATTAACATTTTCGGCATTACTCTTTTATGTCTCCAGCCAGCTTGTGGCAATTTCAATCTAAGCAGAGGCTGTCCAAGGATCTTTGAGCCTATCTGTGGCACAGATGATGTCCTGTACAGCAATGAGTGTCTGCTGTGCCAGCATAACCGGTGAGTATCTGGACCTGCTGCAAGTCTAAATATCACACAGATGAGGGCTAGTACATATGTCTGGGATTTCCTAGAAAGAAAGCTGTCTGCATGCAGCTGGGTGGAGCGTGGGCACTGAGCCCAGCACATCTGGCAGAAATCTGGCCTCCCGCACAGATGCTGCACCCACTGCTCTGAGCATGTGGACTCCAGCTGAAAAATAGGTCCATTGTGTGCGGCTCACAGCACACGAGCTGCCCACAAGCAAGGGCTGCACAGCCAAAATCTCCCCATACCTGCAGCTGCCAAGCTGCTGCAATCGCTCAGACTGTGCTGGCGGGCATCCAGCATCTCAGACAAATGGCAAACTCCTCGAAGTCTGCCCAGATCTAGCATGCAGGCAGAAAAATATTTTTCCAGATGACCTCAGATGTGTGGTGGCTGAGGAAAAACTACGTTTTTTCACCCCAGCAATTTATAGCTGAGCTCTTCTTTCTGTCTTCTCTGCATATGCAAGGATACAATTTGCTCTGGGTATTTTTAAGAATGAGCTTTATATTTAATGTTTGCTGGTGCCAGATTGCACTGTTTTAGCAGAAGGCCAGGTCCAAATGCTAGCGATGTCTCTGGCAAGACTTGATTCATTTCATCTGGCTTGGGCCCTGAGTAATTTAAAGTATATTTATACATTGGAAGCACTCTGTGTAAGACAAGTGAAGGAATTACTTCCAACTCAATGCTATTAGGTGGTTTGAAAATCTCTGTGGGGAAGATTGAGTCTTATCTGGAGCCAGATGCCCCAGTCTGCAGGGCTAAGGGAGCTTCACCCTTGACTTCACCTGGTGTAGGCAGGGATTTGTGGTGATCAGGCTCACAAGCCCATCTGCCATTAGCAGAGCCATCTCTAACAGAAGCTCAAATTCCATCTTTTATGTCCCTGAATGTGGAGCCAAATTCTGCTTTAAGGAGCACTGACTCCCAGCTAACTCTGCCATAACAAGCAGAGTCCAAATCACTGGGAAAAAAGAGCCTGGGTAAAGGCTCAAGAATTGTTGGTGTGGTTGTCCCTTCTTTACTTCAGGTGTGGTTGTCCCTTCTTTACTTCATTAACACAGGCTGCTTCCCTATATTCCATTCCTGGCCTGCTCAAATGCTGGCTTACCTTTCAAGGCTGAAGATGATGCAGTCAGGCAGAGATGCTGAGTGGGATCTCCTGAACAAAGGCAGCACAGTTAATGACCCGGCACGGCCTGGCAGGGCAGTAATGACCGTGCTGGAAGGCGGCAGCCCAGCACCAGCTGTCGCCTGTATTGTACAACAGATGGGGGTGGGAGGTTCATCAGACACAACATCATTAGGGCATTGGCCATGGAACAAGAGCAGGGTAAAGGGAGCGAGGCAGGCTCTGAAGTCAGCAAAGTGGCATCGATGATACTACCTCTCCCCAGTGCAGAGAATGGCTTCAGAGGGAATGGGAGACTTCAGTGGTGACTTAGGAAAAAAAAAGCAGAAGACTGAGCTGGTGGTGTATCCAGAGCCAGCCAGGAGTTAGAGGAGGGAATAGATGGACAAGAAGCTGGTGCTGGCACTCACCGTCTGTTGACAGGTGCTTTATTCCTGGAGGTCTTAAAACTCCCATTTGTGCAAGTTCCAAACAGCTGCAACTGGAAATGTGCTGCTCCTGGGGGTCAGAGCCCCAAGTCTTGCAGCTCCCCAGTATTGTTCCCAAGTGAAGAAATTCTGAGTTTAGGAACAACAGCCATTTGGACTCCTGATTGGGGTGATTTGAGCCAGGCAACAGGACTTTGAAGTTACCTGGTGCCAAATGTCTTAGGGGAGAGATAAATGGAGTGTCCTTATCTATAAAGCTTTGGTCCATAGGGAAAAGTCAGATAGCCGAGAGGCAGGATGAAGTGTCATTTGCAGTTCTGTGTGTGCGACTGGTCTGACAAGAGTTGGAAGCCTGCAAGGAATATAGGAATAACTACAGAGAGCATCTGGTGGGTTCCTGTGGCAGCAGTGTCTCACTTGTCGCCTTTGGTCACTTCACTGTGATCAGCATGCAAAACGTGTTTAGCAAAATGCAAATGATCTTATCAGCATTTCTTTATGCACCTGAGAAATGGGTCTGTCTATACAGAGAGGAGAACATCATGATTCCATGTGAAAATGAAACAATTCAGAGTAATCAGGTCCACTACTGGGCAAAAAAAAAATCTTTTTAATATGGCTTTTTACTATTTTCCTAATTTTTGCTGCAGAATAAATCAGGAGAGGAGGCTGGGAGCAGGCCAAACCACAAGCAAGGCACAGTGGAAGGCATTTGTCTGTAAAAACCTACAAAACAAATTCATAACCTTTATTGTCTGCAGTCAGACAGGCATTAGAGATGTCTTAGTGCTGTCCTGCAGCACAGAGGTGAATTATTCTGCCAGGAGGTGTCAGGAAGCACTCTTGAGCTTATTGGAATTAATTAACACATGTCCATGGTAACCCTGAACTCCCTGTCAAGAATATATGGCCCTGCTTGCTGTGAATAACACTTAGATGATGATTTAAGTGGTATTTTCCTTTCTTTCTGCCTTTGTCCTCTGAGCCAGGCTCTTCTATGTCTCAGGGACCCAAAGGCACCCTTCAGCACTTTTAACATCTCTTCCAGGCAAAGAACCACTCATGTGCGCATCAAGAACAGAGGAATGTGCCAAAATCCCTCTCCACGCTCCAGCTCTGCTTAAAACTAAGAGGCGCAACCATTCCAAAGAAGAGAGCAGAAAGCTGTCCCTCACCTGCTCAAAATCCTAATAAAGTGGAAGCATTGCCATGTGTTGCACTGGGATTTCTTACACACACAGCAGACCCCTTTCCTTGACACTTATACTGTCTTCCTGAAAAATATGACTCATTCTGGTAATGTCCATAAAGAACCATGAGAAAATTACTGACAGAGCCTCGGGGACAAGGCTGGGATGTACCCAAGGAGAGAGCCAGGCTCTGGCATGACTCTTTTTTTCCATCATTTTTCCTTTCCTAAACTTCCAGCAACCAAGCAATAGGAGATTTTAGCACTCTCATCAGTTGCAATTGCAATTGTTAAATACAGGGCTTTAAAGCCTTTGCTCCAGAGTCTTGGCCAAGAGGCAGAGTCCAGCATGTTGTCTCCTTGCTGACCTGTCTCCAGCCTTGTCCATGTGTCAGTGCCCCATCATGTGGCCCCTGTGCAACAACCGTCACCAGCCTCACAGTTTTCCTGCAACTCATGGTTACCGAGTGCCTTGGAAAACCAACAGGACTCCATTTTTCCAGGCAAAAATCTTTTTGTTTTCTTTAGGGGAGTTGGTGAGCTTTGCTTACTGGTCCCAAGGTTGTGAGCTGGAAGGGTGGGAGGTGCCCTGCCAAGAAGGATTTGGGTGTGATGATGGATGAGAGGCTGGACACAAGCCAGCAAACTGCACTCTCAGCCCAGAAACCAACTGTGCTCTGGGCTGCAACAAAAGAAGGGTGGGCAATAGGTTGAGGGAAGGGATTCTGCCCCTCTTCTCTCATGAGACCCCCACCTACAGTGCTGTGTTCAGCTCTGGAGCCCCCAATGTATGGAAGACATGGATCTGCTGGAGCAAGTCCAGAGGAGACCACAAAGATGCACTGAGGGCTGCAGCACCTCCACTGTGGACACAGGCTGAGTGTTGGGGCTGTTCAGCCTGGAGAAGAGAAGAATCCGTGGAGACCTTCAAGCCTCTTCTAGTACATAAAGGGGCTCCAAGAGAGCTGGAAAGTGACTTCTTACAAGGACCTGGAGTGACAGGACAGGGGGAAATGGCTTCAAACTGGCAGAGGGTAGGGTTAGACAAGGTATTAGGAAGAAGTTTTTTACAGTGAGAGGCAGTGGAACAGATTGCCCAGAGAANCCTGCCGGGAGGGTGAGAGCCCCCGAGGTGGGGTAGCCGAGGCGCTGGGCCTCACCACGTCCCTGTCCCTCACGCCCTGGCACCCACGGGAAGGTTTGTAGGGAGTTCAGGCTCCGCCCGGTAGGCTGCAAGGACACGAGTGGTCCCGGCGGGGCTGCTCTGCGCTGGAGGGATGTGTCTGTGTTGGCACTGGCAAAGCCCTGCCAGATATTCCCTAGAGGGTTGGGCATGCCACTGCCTGTGCCAAAGGGCTGTTTGGAGTCAACACAAAACAGCCTGGGACAGAGCAGTCAGAGTTGGGGGTCAAACCCTCTTGGGGTTCCTAGGAATCTTAGTCCTTGAGTAAATGACTGTATTTGGGGCAAACCAGACGCTGTGTTCTTAGTAAATTCTGAACTTCACTGTGGTTAGAGTGAGCTGTCCTCAGAGACAGAGAGTTAAAGATGCATTCTCTTTATGAAGAAGTGGCTGAAACACACACATACCAAAAAAAAAAAAAAAGNCGCCCCGTTCCCGCAAAGATTCAAGATCAGGTTGCAGGGAGCTCGGAGCAACCCGGTCTAGTGGAAGAAGTCCCTGCCCGTGGCAGGGGGGTTGTACCAGACGCGTTCTAAAGCTCGCTCACAACCCAACCCGTTCTGCGCGTTCTGTGCGCGGCGCCCGGTGCGGCAGGAGGCAGAATGCGGGTCCCTGGATGGAGAGCGGGAGCTTTCGGCACTGGAGGCCGCTGTTGCTCCGCCGCAGCCAGTGCCCAGGCTGCTGCCGGAGCCGAGTGCGCAGCTGGAGCCCACAGCTGGATCCCGCAGCTGGAACCTGCAGCTGGATTCCGCAGCTGGCGGGGGGTGCCCGGCCGGGCGGGCGCGGAGCGGCGCCGGACCCGCAGGCGCGCAG